>JAJMBM010000028.1:8819-60129 GCA_030565325.1 Insectozyma coleopterorum
GGGGGAGGCGTTAAGTTTTGTATTTTTCTGAAATGTATATGGGGTTATACTAATAAATTTTTTCTGTTGTGCGTCTGGAAAGAAAATTAAATTCAATTGATTTTTGATTTACATTTAATTTCTTCAAGTGTACAAAACAATGTCCAAGAAAGGGTTGCAAAGTCTGAGTAATTGAATCAAAAAGTGGGATCGGTTACTAATTTTGAATTAGATTATTTTTGTAGTGTTTTCTTTTTGATTCTTTTTTTCGATTATGAAATCAACAAATGATTGATACGAGCACTTGGTAGATAAAGTATCAGATTCCATCTCAGAAATACATAAGCGATCATCTGTAATGTACATGTCAATATGTCGATCAGGGCTTGATCAATAATGGTTGAAAAAAATACAGCAGCCAGTTCTATAACAACATAGATAATAATAACAATAATAATAAATATAATAAATTTAAATGCGACAAAAAAAAAAATTTTCTTTTTAAAAAAAAAAAAAAAAAAAATTTATTTATTTATTTAAAATTTATTTCTTTAAATAACTTAATTAGTCCTTTCTTTCATTTCCATTCAATACTTTGTTACTTTTCAAGTCCTATTCTTATCACATCTATTTTATTCGTTAACTACAAACGCAGCTATCAATCACAACCAGTTTTCTACAAGTTTATTTTGGTTTTAATTTCATTATTATTATTATTATTTTTTTTTTTTTTTTTTCAAATCCCAATTTTTTGATACAAACTACTTCTTCTTCAATAGATGGATACTCATTCTACAACAATAACTATTTATAAAATATAATAAAGAATATAATCCGATTCATAATTCATTATAGCTATAAAATAAAATGACCGCAAGTGCTCAGTATAATTATAATAGAAGAAACTCGAGTTCTACTCCATATACCGTGCCTACAAAACATCACCATCACCATCATCATCACTATAATTCACAACAGCAAAATACACCGAATCCATATAATGACAATAATCCCAGTCAGTTTCAATACCTTCCTCATCCACCACCACCACCACAAATTCAGTCACCTCCATTATCTTCATCAGTACCGACCTTATCAAGAGAATTCGTGGTGCGTAGAATTAGTGAAGGTGAAACTGGAAGATTGAAAGAAGAATTGAGATGCGAAGCTTGCGGGAAAGGATATAAACACATATCATCATTGGCTAAACATTTATGGGAACATACTCCAGAATGGAATGTGACTAAGAAATTATTGATTTCAAAACATCAACAAGTTCAATTATTGGAAGCTGCTAGTATTTTAGTTGGAATGAACGAACCTCTCAATTCCAATAATAATTACCAACATAGACGAACACAATCTGAACATAATCATCATAATACAAATAATAGTTTAATTTCACCAACTTCAAATACATCAACATCACCACAAAATAATTTATTTGATAATAACAATAATAGTAGTAATAATAATAATGACGATGACGATGACGATGATGGCGAAGATGAAGAGAGTGAGGCTTCTGTTTCACGATCAAAGTTGAAAATTGATCGATCACATTCAGTTTCTCAACATCCTCCAAGTATTAAAAAATTGGAACCTTTATCACCAACCATGAATGTAAATGGGTTTAATCAAAGAAATTCCATTATTGAGAGTTTAAAGTCTCCAATAAATTCAAAACATGATACTCCAATAAGTACAAATTTCAAAACAACGACAAATAGTCAGAAAGATAATATATTTGAAGAGAATATAATTGGTAAAATGGATGCTTGAAGATATTAAGTGGCTTGAAATAAGCAAAGCAACATACATATATATATATATAAACATGAAGAAAATAATATATAAACATGAAGAAAATACGAAATATATATTATTCTAATGAATTCGCAAAATTTTGCAACCATTTTTGTTTCCAGTTCTTTAATTCTTTTTTTTTTTTTCTTTCTCTTCTTTTTTTAATTTTTTTTTTTTTTTTTTTCTTTCTCTTCTTTTTTTTTTTACCAAAGTATCAAATAACTTGATAGATGGATTAATATATGGTCGATTGATATTTTGAATGAGTTTTGGCGTGATCGAGCACTTTTAATGCTTATATTAATATGATCTGATATCTTTTAAATTTGACGAACCGTTTTGGCGAGTCGTTAAAAGCAAGACTTTTTATTCGAATTGATTGACTTTTAACTCATCAAGAACAGTTGTTTGTAGAGCAAAATACAAGTGCATCATAGTACATCAGAGACTTTTTAATAAATTTCAACTCTCTGGTGTCTCCAAGAACACATACATTCATTTTAAGAACGCTTATTTGATTATTCATTCATGAGATTTCATGATATCTTGTTTATACTCACTATTTACATGATATTGTTGTTTTTCTATTTAATTTCATCAATTTTGTCCATTAGGTATTGTTTTCTCCATTTTGATTTTCTACTTCACCTCTTATTATCTCGCTGTTTAAAGGTTGTAATTTTACAAACTTCTCTCTTAATTCGTTTTGTTCTTTATGTTCCAATTCGTTAAATTGTTGCTTTTTCAGTTTTTCCAATTTTTTAGCTTCTTGTCTGGCTGCATCTTTTATAGGACCTTGTCTCAACACTTGTCTTTCCAACTGTTGAGAATAGTTGATGAAAATGAAAGAACCAACTGCAAATAAACAAGATGCTCCCAATGTAATCTTAGAAGCAGTTGACATAATGGAATTTGAATCTTGATATGTTTTTTTTTTATCGTTTTCAACGGAAAAAAGTTGTGAAATTTGACTCACTCACTTTTATTGAAAAATGATTCATTCATTTGATTGAAGCTGTCTATTTTACTAGTTCCAGTATTCTTATCTATTTAATAAGGAATCATGTGTATATTCTTTGAAGCACACACTCTTCATTCTTTTTAAATATTTCAATATTAATCTAACCTTCATATAAGTTTGATTTCTATGTTTGATAGGAAATTTTTTTGTATATTCGATCAAATTTATAGAATAAATAACAAGCAACATTTACTATTTAGGTAAAACTATACAAACTATCTAGTCTCCACAGAAAAACCTACCACAGTCGTAGCTGAGATTATTATTGTTTTCATTGTTTTTTCCGTGTTTTTCTTTTGTTGTTACTTCTTAGTTAATTATATCAAAATTGTTTTCTGCATTGACCGATTGAATAAGGTTTTGGATTTTTACTATATCTTGAGCGGCTTTGCAGTTTTCAAGAATAACAAGAAGCAGATAATACCCTTTAATTAACAGCAAGTGTATGATTACAATACAAAGTATATAATTTATACCTGTGTTACATTATAATAAACAAGAAAAATAGTAAATTATTAACAATTACAATGTAATTATACATCTGTTACTATAGCCACGAGTATCCGAGTAATTTCAAAATCGACTTTAATATAGTAATCTAAATGAAATTCATACCCCCCCCCCTTGTCTTATCATCTTCAACTTGACCAATATGGATGCGGCGCGGCGAGAATTGAAAATTGATTTTTTTTTTTTTCACATACGATTTGATTATGAAAATTCAAAATTTGAAACAAAAGATACAACTTCTCATATCGATAAATACGTTTTCTGTTTATAAAAAGAATATTCGCTATTCAATACTAACAGATGGAACGAAATAAATAATTACAGAGTCCCACACGCCGCCGCGTCCCGAATGAAATAAATTTAATTACAGAGTCCCACACGCCGCCGCATCCCGAATGAAATAAATTTGATTACAAAGTCCCACACGCCGCATGCCGAATAAGTTTGGACGGAACAGGACAAGAACGGAGGGGTCGCACTTGCAACTAATTAATGCAATTAATTATTGTCGCAAAAACATGTTATTAAAAAAATAGATTTAAATTTTGTACAGAAGCCGTTACAAGAAGAAATTAAGAATGTTCCACTGTTATATATTTCACACAATTAGAGGACAGTTGGTGATACGACACTGGTGATGTATGTAGTATCCAATTGTCTGTGATGAACCCGGTTGATTTTGAATCAATCATCAGAATTTATTAATATCCTTTTTTTGTTGTTTTCTTTTTCTTTTTTTTTTGCTTTCTTCTTTTACAACCATCATTTAATTCATTTCATACCAAATATTCTTACCATTTCATATACGCCTTCAATTCATTTTCTATATACATATATCTATCTATCTATACATATATATATATTCATGTTTATACTTTGATCATTTGATACTTGAATTTAACTAATATGACTTCTTATAATAGCAATAATGCAATGTATAATCAACAATGTGATTCAACACATTCACACCTAACAACTAATCATGAAAATCAACAGCAACAGCAATCACAACCTCAATCTCAACAGCAATCACAACAGCAATCACAACCTCAATCTCAACCTCAATCTCAACCTCAATCTCAATCTCAATCTCAACCTCAATCTCAATCTCAACCTCAATCACAAGTACAACCTATAATAACATATATTCATAAGCCACAGATCTCCAATTTGACTAAGAATTTATTATCATCATCCAATACATCGACTTCATCACAATTTAATCATAATACTTTACAACAACAACAACTACCTGTCAATCCACCGGATTATAATAGTTCATTCACAGATAATTACAATTATATACCCTCCTCGCATAATACGCCAACGGTGATAAGTTCATCGTATTCATCCCATCATTCATATAATTCCACTTCGTTACCAAATCAAAATAATTTCATATCTCAACAACAACCATCACAACCTAATTTTAAGTCAACGGGAATTATACCACATACTCTACCTACTACTACCAATGTATTTACTGATCCAGCTTCTTCATCAAAACATTCATTCTCCTCATCTACATCATCACTTACAAATTCATTCCCCATACCAAATAATAGTAATAATAATAATATTTATCAACCTCCAATAAATCCACAACAACCTAGTTCTTTTCAAAATCAGCAAAGATTTCCAAATTCCTTTCCTAATATCAATAACCATCTGACTAATCCATTTAATCAAAGAAACCAACAACAAGTGAATAATCTTAGTGGATCATCAACTATTAAATCTTCAAAACTGACAAGTGCAAATATACCCGATTCGCAACGACTTTCAAATTTTGATCCAAAACCAGATCATTATATAACGTATTCTGAATATCTTGAGAATTTGAAATTAAAAGATCAAGTACATCAAAATCTGGATTCAAATGAGAGTAATCAAGATGAACATTTAAATATCGTAGACTATCCTGTCCAAGACTTGATTGTTATGTTATCATGTTTATTGACGAAAATAATCGAGGCAAATGATAAATTGCACCCAAATCATTTTGAAAATACAATTGCTATTCGACAAAAATTGAAAGAGGAGAAAAAGTTGAAAAAACTAAAACAACAAAAAAGAGAAGAACTACAACAACAACAGCAGCAGCAGAAACAAAATTTTAGTCGTGATATCGAAATTGAAATTAAATCAGATAATGAAATGGATGATGATTCTGAAGATGATTCTGAAGAAGATGATTCCGAAATGAAAAATAAATATTTAGCCAATGTTTTAGCATTTCATGGTACCAATATACCGGGAATTTCCCTTCAAGCTTACTTATCAAGAGTTTTGAAATATTGTCCCGTTACAAATGAAGTATTTTTATCTTTGTTAGTATATTTTGATAGAATTGCCAAAAAGGCAAACAATCTAAATAAGAAGAAGAATTCAAATGATTCTTCAAATGATGAACAGTTATTTGTAATGGATTCATATAATATTCATAGATTAATAATAAGTGGTATAACAGTTAGTTCAAAGTTTTTCCTGGATATTTTTTATAAAAATTTAAGATATGCTAAAGTCGGTGGCTTGCCTTTGGAAGAATTAAATTATTTAGAATTACAATTGTTATTATTATTAGATTTTAGATTGATGATATCGGTTGAAGATTTACAAAATTATGGTGATTTATTGTTGAGATTTTGGAAAAGAGAACAAGTTAGTAATGAATTAAAAGAGCAACAACAACAACAACAACAACAAACACAAAAACAACTAAATCATCCTCATCATCCACAAAATCCACAAACTCAAACTCAAGAGACGTAATGAAAATAAGAACTAAATCATCCTCATCGTCATTCACAAACTCAAACTCAAGAGACGTAATGAAGGTAAGAACTAAATCATCCTCATCGTCATTCACAAACTCAAACTCAAGAGACGTAATGAAGGTAAGAACTAAATAGCGTTTAATGTAATTAGTAAGAATAATTTATATAGCAACACCCGTAGCTTAAATGAAAGTTTCCACTATTATTTTAACCAAGTTAAACTTTATAAAAGAATGTAATTAAAATTTCTTTTTAGTCCAACTACAAGTTGAAGTAGTTGGTTTCTAGATTTGGATTTTATAGAATGGGGTCCAAATTGAAAAGAACTAATTTTTTGCGACTGTTAAGCCAGACAGTGATCTTATTTAACACAATAAGAAGTCTCTGTTAACGAAATCGTGTAATTGATAACTTGATGATAATGGTTCACATGTTGTTACATTAAAGAATAATCTTGAAAGATATTATCCAAGACAAGAATAATTCGAAACGTTTTTGTTAGTTAACAAAAATATATTAGACGATAGGTTACTTCAAAATGATTGATATGGAGATGAATCCAATAAGTTCATTTAATATGTTGGCATTACATAATGAAGATTTTGGTTTTGTTCTCATTTATTTCTTTTAACCTCAATTGATATTCAAATCTAAATAATAATTCCATACGGAACAATTTTGAATTTTTCCGATGGTTTCAAAAATAGCAGAAAGGAACATCATTTTTAATTACATGTAATAGAGAATACACTTCTTTCTGAATTGAGTTATATTGAAAAGCTTATATAATTTGGATAAGTGACACATCAATATTAAACTGAAAGTGAAACAAATACAAGTGGTTATATTCAATTTCAAAATTATTGACTTGCAAATAATCAACACTTTCAATTATTCGAATTATTTCATTTTGTAGATCACATATTAGAGAAACATTTATTTAATTATATCTTATTACCTATTTCAAATCTATGGCACTGAAACTCCATACTAATATTGACATTAATTAATCTAAATTCTGAACCACTTGAGCTTATTTTTACACTCAGCATCTATCTCTTAGCTTTTGGAATCCAATCAGGTACATTTTTAACACAATATTTATCTGAACAACCACATTCTTGTAATATTGTAACATCGGTGTATTTATCAATGACGATTAAACTTGGATGATAAGATGACACTTTACTCATTGAAATTAAGAAAACTAATGAAAAAAAAAAAAACTAAAAAAAAACAATATTAATTAAATTATAATTATATAAAATTGAAATGAGTAATGTTGATATCTATATTTGAAGAGGCAGATAAGACGTTGCATAATAATTTTGCGGCAAAAGAAAGTACATCCTGATTTTAAAAGACTTTTCTGAACAAAATGCGCGCAAAATGTTATTTTTATAGACTCAATAAGTTCAGGTGTTTAATACTAATCATACAACTAATCGAATAAGTTAGATCCAAAAGGTGTTATCAGTGGAAAATAAACGATAATAACTCGAGAGGGTTGCAAGATAGATTAAGATTCAATAAATAAAAATGACACTTTTAATACAAAGAATCGTAGATTTAAGAAGTAGTAGTTCCAAATTTCTTCAATTATTTCGTTACCTCAAGTGATATATATAATATTATATTATACAGTTATTTAAAAGATGCTTTGTGTTGAATTAATGAATTGTAAGTTGAGTTTGTTTATTTTTTACCTGTTTTTTTAGCAGATTTTTTTTCTTTATCTTGTTGTTCTTTTAAAACTCTTTTAACAATTTTTTGTTCTTCAATTAAAAAGGCTCTGACAACTCTTTCTTTAACACAGTTAGCACATCTTGAACCACCGTAAGCTCTTTGAACAGTTTTGTGAGTTTTTGAAACTTGAGCATATTCTCTTGGTCTTAAAGTTGAAATACCAGCTAAAGCGGTACCACAGTCACCACATTTAACTCTTGAAGCAGCTTTTTTGACATGTTGAGCAACTAATTTACCACCTGGGGTTTTAACAACCTTGATTTTATTTGATCTGGTGTTGTCTACATTATAAGTTAGTATAAAATAAAACATTTTCAAATATAAGGAAATTCCATGCAAATTTTCATGATGATACATTGTTTGAATGTGACATTCTTGATATTCTAATAAACATGGTTGTTGAATAAATTACATGTTGTTGTTGTTGTTTTTTTTTCAAATTTTTTTTTTTTCAATAGTCTATGTTGATGAGTAGTTGAATTGGTATCTTTTCATTCGTTCAATATTTCATTTAAATTTGCAATAAATTCTCTCGTAGTAATTCTAATCTTATCTTGTATATACTACATACATGGATTTCTTCTTCTATAAGTAACACGTTGAGCCATTGTTGATTATATGTACTATAGTATTAAAATTTAACTATCAAAATTGCAAAAATTTATTTTGTTAAATTGAAAATTCAGTGCGACTCTCCTCTCATTATCCGATTACATAATACTTTTTTTTTTTACTTAGCTACTCAAAAACATTAATCGTGTAGATTTGGCCAAAACGTGCGAGTCATGTGGTTCTGTTCCACAATTAGGGCTTTCCTATTTACTGGTGATTAAGGAACCACCAACGAGACCAACGAGGAGTTTAGATTTTACTTTAGAATTATATTACAAAAAATAAAATACCTAGTGTGTTGTTATATCATTATTATATATTCAATATCTATAATTTATTTGAATCTTCTTTTTCTATAGCAATAACTTCCATTTCTAATGGAACACCTAATGGCAATTCTTTAACAGCAACACAAGATCTTGCAGGTTTATGTTGATTGAAATATTTAGCATAAACTTCATTAAATTTAGGAAATTGATCCTTCATATCAGTTAAGAAAATATTAGCCTTTACGATATGATTTAATGATGAATTCGAAGCATTTAAAATATTTGAAACGTTTTTGATAACTTGTTCGGTATGATCTTGGATTGTTGCTGAACTTGGTAATGGTTTATTCTCTGGTGTGTATGGTATTTGACCAGAAACGTAAATAAAACCTAAACAACTAGTTAATATTAGAAACTTGCATACATTTCGCTTAGTAAACTTACCGTTGACTTTAATTGCTTGGGAATATGAAGCAGCTGGTGGTGGTGCTTGTTCTGTTCTAACTGGGACAATTGTTGAATTTGCTCTTGCAGACATGATTGTTGATCTAATTGATTGGGAACGTAATGTATTTTTAAACATAAGGAAACAAAGTTGGATTTAAATTTTTGAATATTGGTCAAGTTTCCACACTCCACTCCACAATTTTCCGACTCCGAACTACAAAAAAAAAAAAAGGAAATAATTGACTCTGAATCTGAAACATAATAAGTCAAGATGAATCTAAAATCGTCACATTCGTATATTTTACTTTTTACTTAATTTCTTCTTCTTTTTCTTCTTCTTCTTCTTTTTCGTCTTTTCATCACAGGCTTCATAATTTATATCACCATTTAAAAAATCAGTACTAAATTCAGCTTCAAAGATTTCTTCTTGATCTAAAGATTGATTCAATTGACCCAATTGTGAAATTAATCCACTCGAAACTACAGGTTCGAATTTATTAAATAAGATTTCTGCCAATTCTTCAATTTTACATAATGTATTAAAATTCTCAATGAAGAATTTAAAATCTAATGGAATTTGATTTGAAGTTATAACACTATTATTAGTAGTTAATATTGCTTGTAAATCGATTTCAATCCTTTTAGCGAATGATTTAATTATATTTAAATGGGTGGGATTTTGTAATAAATCTTGAGATATTTCATCAATTGATAAATTACTAAATTGTTTAATTAAATGTTCTTCATCTTTGAAATCAAATTTTGAATTTGTTTCTTGTTCTGTTTCATCTTGATAATTTACATTTTTTATTTTAAAAAATAATTGTCTTGCTTCTGGCACTTTACCAATCCAATTAATCAATAGAATTTGTAATTCATTTTTGTAATCATTTATATCTTCATTGTCTTCATTTATATTGATAATATTCAAATTAATCAATTGATTGATCATTAAACATAACATCTGTATTAATTTCTTTGCAATAGACTCGGCAAGAACTACTTTATACCCATCTTCAATTTCAATTCCATTAGTGGTGGCAGTTAAATAAACACTAGAATTTGTTAAAAATTCATGTAATAACATTGACAATTCAATATCACTGAGAATTAAATGATCACCTTGTCTTGAAAAATCATATTCTTGATTCTTATTACCTCTTAATCCAGCAGATAATTCAAAATTATAATCAATTAACAAATTTGATAAATTTAAATCGTGTGTTATAAACCAAATCAATAATCTTCTGTATCCCGGACACATTAGCATTTCATCCATTGACGACCTTGCTAATTTGGAATTGTTGTGTAGTAATAATTCAAATTTTGTAATGTTGAAAATAGGAACTATTGATCTATTATTATCTTGAGTCATTTTGATTGACTCATCACTGGCCAGAGATATCCAATAATTATAAATCTTTGACGGCGTGATAATCGTTTGGTCATCACTGTTTGTTAAGTTATCTTTGATCGCTTTTGCAATGGTGTTCAATACGGCTTGACCGATTCTTTCTTCTGCTTGTGGATTTTCTTCGATGGAATTGACGATTAAAAATTCAAAAGTTTGATATAATTCTTCCCAAGTTAATAAAAAATCATCAGTATCGGATTTATCTTTTAATTTATCAAAATGTTGACATTTTTCAATAAATGAGTGTTTGAATAATTTATTATCATCTCTTGGTACATCTCTCCAATCTCTACCAAATTCATCAAATTCAATAGAGTCAATTTTTTCATCATCATCTTCGAGTTGTTCCTGTTGTTCTTTTTGTTGTTGTTGTTGCTTTTGATGAGTACAAATGACGTAATCATCATCGTCATCCTCATCATCATCATCATCATCATCATCATCATCGTCAGAATATTCATATTCTAACATATACCTAATATCCTCATCAAATCTATCTGCATATTCTAAATCAATTAAAATATCACCAATTTCAGCAATTGGTTTAGATCGATTTAACCTTCTATTAGCATGCTCATCGTTTTTTGACGGTGCTCCCTCTTGATTATCTTCTTCATCATATTGTCCTACTGCAAATGATGTACCAGAATATAAAATTAATAAAGCAATTATAACTAATCTCATATCAATCAGTATTGCACCACCGTTTATTTTCTTTCTGACTAAAGGTTGAATAAAATTAAAAATCGTTTCATTTTGTAAATCTAAACTATCTTCAATTTCCAACATATCCTC
The DNA here is from genome assembly GCA_030565325.1 of Insectozyma coleopterorum. Taxonomy (NCBI): domain Eukaryota; kingdom Fungi; phylum Ascomycota; class Pichiomycetes; order Serinales; family Debaryomycetaceae; genus Insectozyma; species Insectozyma coleopterorum. Next base: position 20,196 of record JAJMBM010000028.1, read on the forward strand.
TTCATCTTCAACTGCCGAGGGGTTTTGGTTTAATATCCACGCTAAAACATACCGTATTGAACTTGACCCTTTCAATGTTTGTTGGATTATTATTGGAGTTTCGTGATTTGAACCAGTCTTGTGGTTTTTAAATTCAATTCTACGATCAATTTCTAAACCTAACAAGATTATATTTGTATGACATTTCCATAATTTCAAAAAGTAATGCAAATAAGGATTCATTATTAAATTATATTCATTGTTGAGATCTTTATTAATTAATAACTTATACATCGATAGGATTAATACACATTCAATCGAATATAATAATTTTAAATCAAATTCATTATTGATTTGTGGTGTCCAAAGTTTCATATTTTCAACATAGTGCTCTTCGTCATTATCTATGAATCTAGTTTTCAATTCGTCATCTGCATTAAGAACTTTATTTATGTATCGTAGTAAAGTGAAGAAAAATGTAGATATTTCAAATTTAATCGATTCAATTTCAATATCTTCCACCGATTCTTGTTCATTGTAATAGTAAAATACAATTGAAATTAATAAATCTGATACACAATCAACACTTAGAATCAGTTGTTCTTTTTCTTCTGGTTGTGTAAATGGGTCACATAACGATATGACCGTTTCAAATATAAATTCTAGATAGTTGTCATTTGATGGCAAGGCTAATATCTTTTTCAATTCTTCATGTCTCTTGTATAAATTTTGACTTGGACGATTTAATGGAACAGAAAAATCAAATTCAATATTATCAATTTCTTCATTCTCTGATTCGTCCAGCATATCGTATCATATCAATATATTTCGTAGTTGTAAAAAAAAAAAAAAAATTATAAAAGAGCTTTGAAAAAATATAATTAGTAAAAAAAAAAAAGAAAAATAATTATAAATAAAAATCATCAACTTTGTAATGAATTGATGTTAAAAACTTGTGTTAAACCTTTTCCGAATATTCCTCTAACACTAGAAGCATTATTTTTTGAATATGCAACTAGAACAGCTAAACTGATTGAAAATACAATACTTTCAATTTTCAAATTCTTTGAAGTTGGTTCACTGGGTACTAAAGTTCCTAATCCTCTTGGTGCGACAAATAAAGCCAACTCTTTTCTTCTTTGAGGTGTCTCGATAAACGATGCAAAGCCACAAGCTATCGCGCCTGCAGTTGGACATATAGTATCGTCAAATCTTGTGCGTGCAACATTCGGTAGCAATTTAGGTAACAATCTTGTTCTCGCTAAACATACAGCATACCAATAAAATCCAATATAAGCACCTAAAAAGCAAGAACTTCGAATTGATGATTTAATAACTCTCATAATTCGAGCACCACTTATTCTTTTGTTTTTCATTGTTATTAACATCATTAATATATTTAATGGTGCATAAACTGATAATGCGAATTTGAACCCACGCCAAAAACGCCATAATGCATGAATTTCACAACTTTTCGATACGAATGCATGCACTGCCTCACATTCAATTGGTTGATTCAATACTGTATTTCCACGTTTTGGATCTCTACCGTATTTTTTAAAATATGGAGCTAAAAAATCTTCATAAGGACCATGTTGACCATAGATTATTTTTTTCCCCCGAACTAATCTTAAAATTTCAGGAAAATCGGGATCCATATTGGCAGCCGAAGTTATCCATTTACAATATGAAGGTGGCAATTTCTCGGGATAGAAAAACCAACAAAACATAATACATGCACAACTTGCTATGAATAAGGAAGCATCGCCATATTTCGCAATACTGTTGGGGGTGATTTTAGATAATGTAGACGATAAAGCAGTATCCATGGCTCTGGTGGCTACCAATAATGTCAAGTCCAATGAATTGTATCTTCCATATCCAACAACATGATTTTGATACCGTGGGAAAAAAATTAAAGCTGAAATTAAACTACTTATTAAAGTACTTATAAAAATATTTGAAGTTGATCTGATGTTCAAACTTTTATTTCTCTTCAATATGTTGAAAATTAGTGGTTCTAAAATGTTTATACCAGCGACCAAACTAGCTGAAAACATTGGGAATTTCAATGGATGCAATGCTCTGATCATTGTTTTCTTTATTCGTGGTATGATTTTATCATATCGGTGTCTTCTAATGGCTGATAATATGCGACCTATTGCTTTTGGTAAAACTAAATAAAGATATGCATAAACAAAAGCTTTTAGTGAAGGTTTTGCAACATTTTTTAAAATATGTTTTATCAATTGATTATTAGCGAGTGAATCGCGTCTCGACAGCATGTTGGTAATAATAGTCAATGGGAAAAAAAAAAAAAAGAAAAGATCAAAAACAAGCAACGAACGAATAGCGTTTGCACCACAAACTTGAGCGGGAGCAACTTGAACTTTACGAATAAATAACTTTTCCGTTTGCCAAACTTTGACGACTCGAAAATAACGCGTATTATGTAAGTGTCTAGAATTCTAATGTCGAAAACTGCTGTTTCTTATTTTTCTCAATTTGTTTTTTTTTTTTTTTTTTTTTTTTTTTATACACCAATATCATACAATTTTCAATTTCACATTATTTAGCAATTGATTTAATTTTGATTCCAACCACAATTATTAGATACAGTTAACAATGGTTAAAATTAATGAGATTGCCCGTACATCCACTTTTGCTTGGAATCTGGATAATTTACCTTTATTGGCAACTGGTACTGTTGCCGGTGCTGTTGATATTAATTTCAGTTCATCTGCCACTTTGGAAATATGGGATATATTTTCACCCACAAATAATAAAGAACCTATTTTCTCTGCTCCTGTTGAAAACAGATTTCATGCATTAGCCTGGTCGAAACCTTTTGATAATTATTCCAAGGGGTTGATAGCTGGGGCATTTGAAAATGGTATTGTTGAATTTTGGGATGCAGAAAAGTTGATTAAATGTAAAAATTTACAACAAGCTTTGATACACCAATCAAATAAGCATAGTGGTGCTGTCAAGTCATTACAATTTAATCCAATTCAACATCATGTTTTAGTTACTGGTGGTTCAAACGGACAAATTTTCATTTGGGATACCAAGACTTTCAGTGAACCTTTTAATCCCGGACAAGCTATGACCCCCATGGATGAAATCACTTCGGTTGCTTGGAATAATTCAGTTTCTCATATTTTGGCAAGTACTGGTAATGGTGGTTATACCTCGATATGGGATTTAAAAACCAAAAAAGAAGTTTTACATTTATCATATACTTCACCCGATGGGAATAGAGCTAATTTTTCATACGTTGCGTGGCATCCAACCAAATCGACTAAATTGATTACTGCGAGTGAGAATGATTCATGTCCTGTTATCTTGACTTGGGATTTAAGAAATGCAAATGCTCCAGAAAAAATATTAACTGGTCATAAAAAGGGTGTTTTGTCATTAGATTGGTGTAAACAAGATTCAAATTTATTGTTATCGAGTGGTAAAGATAATGCCACTTTATTATGGAATCCAGTTGAAGGTATTAAATTGGGTGAATACCCAACAACTGCAAATTGGGCGTTTGAAACCAAGTTTGCTCCAAGGGTGCCTGACATTTTTGCAACTGCTTCGTTTGATGGTAAAATTTTAATTCAAACTTTGCAAGATACATCACCACCTGCAACTGACAAAGTTGCTGCTTCAAATGATGATAATGAATTTTGGAGTGAATTGTCTACTACTGATACCCAACAACCACAATTTGAAATAAAACAAGCTCCAGAATGGTTGAATAACCCTGTAAGTGTATCCTTCGGTTTTGGATCAAAATTGGTGTGTGTGAAAAAAGACTCAAATGGTAAATCAGTAATTGATATTGTTAAATTTATAGCAAAGGGTCAAGAACAAGCAAGTAAGATATTTGAAAGTTTGAAAAATGAAAATTATTCAGAAATAATTGAAGAAAAGTTGAAAGGTAAAAGTGTTAATGATAATAATAAATCCGATTGGGAATTATTAAAAAAAATATCTGAAAATGGTAAAGACTCATTGTTTAAAAATGATGATGATGAAAAAGTTGAACAAAATGGTAAGGAAGAAGATAAGAAAGATGATGACAAGGAAGATAAGAAAGAAGATGATATCAAAGAAGGTGATGATGATTTTTTCGCTCAGTTAGGTAATGGCGAAACAAAAGTGAAAGAAGAAACATTTGTTCCTTGTGGAAATTTTAAAATTTTCAGTAAAAGTGAATCTGAAGATAATAAAACATTGATTAATTTAATCTTAAACAATAAGCTTGAACAAGCTGTTGAGACATGTTTAGATCAAAAGAAATTATTAGAAGCATTGATTTTAGCATTGGATGCTTCAGATAGCGTCAAGCAACAAGTGAAAAATGCATACTTTAAAAAGAATAAGGAAAATAATTTATCAAGAATTTTATACAATGTATCCACCAACAATGTCACTGATTTAGTTGCACATGCCAATGTTGAAAATTGGAAAGAAGTTGCTCTTGCTATCACTTCATTCGTTACTGACGGTGATGAATATAATAATAAAATGACTGAATTGGGTGATAGAATATTACAATCTGATAAGAAGGGTAAATCAAGAGATGATGCAATTATTTGTTATTTGGCCGGTGGGGCATTAGACAAAATCGCAAATGTTTGGTTGAAAGAATTGCCTGAATATGAAGAACAAATATTAAAAGATGATGATGATGTTGTTTCATCATTTTCAGACGCAAGACTTCAATCCTTGACCAATTTTGTTGAAAAAATCGCAACTTATAGATTTATCACTCAAACTACATCTGAGATTTCTGGTCCTTCTGCCGAACCAATCTCAACCGCTATTTTGGAATTCATTAATTTAATTGCTGGTGCTGGTGAATTTGATTTGGCTAATAAATTCTTAAAATTGATACCAAATGAATTTGGCTCAAATGAAAAGGAAAGAATTATTAAAGCAATTGGTGTTGACAAAGTTGTAATTAATAATAAATCCCCAAATGTAAAAGCTAAAACTTCGAGAATTGCCCCAACTTATCAACCAACAAATGTTGCTCAACCACAAGAACAACCTTTGAGATCATCATCTTATAGTCAACCAGTTGTTGCACAAGCACAATTTCAAACTTATCAACCTCCAGCACCTGGATTCCAACAAGGTGGTCATAAATCAAACCCATATGCTAGATCCAATCCATATGCGCCAAATAACATCTATAAAGCTACATCACCGATTGTGCAAAATGCTTTTGTGAATCAATCTGTAAGCAGTCCTGTTTTACCACCTCCTCCAACAACTGCAACAGGAGCAACAACTATAAATAAACCTTATAAATCAGACACTGAAGGTTGGAATGATTTACCAGATACATTTAAATCAAAAGTTGCTGTTCCACGTCGTGCTGCTGCTGCTGCTGCTGCTGCAACTTCAACTTCAACTTCAACACCTCCATTATCTCAATTTCCAAGTCAAGCCAATTTGAATCAATCGTATGCTCCTCCACCAACAAACAATTCAACATCTTCAGGTCCTCCTCCTCCTCCTCCTCCTGTTTTTAAAAGACAAATCTCCATTACTCAATTACCACCTCCTCCAAAATCTGGTGGTAAATCACAATCTAAAAATAATGCTGTTTCCTCATCGGGTACATCTTCTCCAAAACCACAACCTGCTGCTACAAATAAATATGCTCCTCCGCCAAGCTCTGAACAACCACTTTCACATCCACCATTATCTTCATCTTCATCTTCATTTCACGGTCCTACAACAAATGCATCTCCACGTTCAACTAAAAACCCATACGCTCCAAATCATATAGATGCCCCATCGACTAGATTATCGTACACTGGACCACCAACTCCACAACAATTGGGCGGTACTCCAATGACTCCAATTGCATCAAAGGCACCAAAAAATCCATATGCTCCACCACCAATCCATCCACAAACTACATCAGGAATCGCACCACCACCACCACAACAACAACATCATCATCATCATCAACAACAACAACAACCATTTGGTGCAGCTTTACCGCAACAACAACCATTCGGTGCTGTTGCCTCGCAACCAGTTCAGCCAGCTTTTAACGGAATTGCTCCTCCTCCTCCTCCTCCTCCAGCAGCATCAGGTGCAGCAGTTAAACCCCATTCACCTGTTCAACAAACAGCACCACCTCCTCCTCCTCCTCCATCAGCACCACCAGTATCTACTAAACATCCAAAAGGTGATAGATCACACATTCCAGAAAATTCATTACCTATTTTTGAATCCTTAAACAAGGTTTTAGAAGCTATTAAACCAAATATTCCAGAAAAATACGCTAAACATGGTATTGATATGGAAAATAGATTAAACATTTTATTTGATAATTTGAATAATGATATCATATCATCAGGTTTAGTCAATGATTTGAAAAAGCTTTCATTTTCATTAGAAAGTAAAGATTTTACAACGTCAAGTGGGTTAGATATTGAGATCGCTACCAATTACACTGATGAATTAGGTCAATGGCATACTGGATTAAAACGTCTTATTACAATGGCAGAAGCAATGTACTAAATTTAAAATATATACAATTAATTCGTATAATAATTATTATAATTTTCTAATCTAATATCTAATTTTTAATAAAATACAATTTCAGCTAATTTAGCACCACCAATATCATCAGCTATTGGTTCTTTGTTATGAATATCATCAACTTCAATTAATAAAAATTGACAATTGGTCAAATCTAAATCATCCAATACTGTTACATTGTGTCTTGTAGGTACTAAAATTTGTGAATATTCATCTTTATCAAATGGGGCAGTTATATTAACATCTTGAGAATGGAATTTTTCAAATATTTCACTTTGATTGAAAATTCTTTGTGAAGTAGATGCAAACTTATAGTCATTAATTATATTTTCGTCACCAAAGTCAACATTTGCGAAAAACTCTTGGGCATCTTTAAATTTGGTATCTGAGTATTTATATAATGATAATGTTTTAGGTGGTTTATCAGCCCAATTAAATAATACATTTGAAATATTTGTTGGTTTATGGAAATCAACCAATATTTTACCAGTTGTATCATTATATCTATTTTGCCATCTTGTTGTATTATCACCATCATTGATTGAAAGTGCAGAATCACCAAATGCACCTTCGGTAATATTATAAAATGTTGCGTCACCACATTCGGAAATTGATCCTGGGAATGATTTATATGGTGAAAATAATGGGAATACCATTTGAGAATCATCTGATAATCTATATTTACCTGTTTCTGGATTTCTTTCACCAATATAGATATCAATATAATCATTTGCTTCATCATTGATCTTACCCAAATTTTCAATGATCAAGTTGGTTTCATTAACTGAAATTGAAATTGTATGATTGTCATAATAAATTTTTTCAAATGACATTCCTTCTTTCAAACATGGTAATTCAATTGGATCTAATTTCAACATTCTATAAATTTTACCATCATCGTCAATTTCATAATCAAATCTGAATCCAGTCAAACCTTGCAATATAGCTTGTAAGAAACCTCCATGGGCTGTGATGAATGGGAATGCTGGATGAGTACCACCATTCAATTCAAATATATCATTATTTTGTTCCAGAAATTGTGCAAAAGGACCTCTTAAAAATGGTTGAAGAGACTTGTGTAAGTATGATTGTGATGCACATCCAGTTGGAGCTAAGTCAGCAGCGACAATCGAAAAAATTGGGAATGTCATTGCTGGTCCAAAACTAACTTGTTTCATTGAATAAAATTCCATATTGATATAAGCTTGAACATGATCAAACAACTCAGTGTCTAATGGATAAGTCGTCATAATTACATCTGCTTGTTTAATACCGACTGAAGAATTCATGCCTGAATATTCTAAAGTTATATTTTGATAATTATTACTTGTTGGTAAATACATATTATCAGCAATGTGGGTAAAATTATCTGACACGTCTAAATTCAAATGATCTGATATAGTTGTAATCCAATTCATAACGGAAACAATACCTGCGTTTGTATAAGCACCATTGTCTACGTGATTTGCATATTCATCTGGATCTGTTAAATTATTTGTCATATATCTACCAAAAGTATCATTATAATTAACAACATAATCAGCCAAAAATGTGGCAGCATCTTTAATCAATGGATAAGCTACATCTTTCAAATATGTTTCATCACCAGCACCACTGACATATAATTGCCAAGCTGCCATTGCTACGGCTACATTGATATGATATTCATAATCTAAACATGGTCCAGTAGCGGTGCAATTACCAAATCTACCACTTGTCCAAGGATAAACAGCTCCGTCGTAGCCTTCCGGGACATTTTTGACAGCTTGTTCATGCAAATGTACTCTGTAATTAACTATACCTTTGGCATGTTCTGGAGAAAATGGCAAAATTCCATTGAACATCCATAAATCTGAATCCCAAAAAACCATTCCTCCATAACTATCTGAACTTAAACCACCAACACCAAATGCACCTGTTACACCTTGTGCATCAGGTCTAGTGTTTGCTAATAAATGGAATAAGGAAGCTCTTGAACCAAGGTTAATCAATGCATCACTTGGGAATGAAATAGATGATGTGTTTAATAAATTTGACCATGCAATGTTGTGAGATTTAATCAAACTATTTTTATCATTGAATGTTTGGGTGATATTTTTAACAAATGTAAATGTATCTGATGGGGATTTCAAATTTTCATCAAAATCAGTTGAAACAATACCTACTAATTTTGTAAATTCCAAAATTTCTTGAGGTTTTATCAGGGTATCAAATGATTGTTCAACAATGTTATCATCTTTATTTTTGGTTAAATTTTGACTAGAAACTAATTCTGAGTAGACTGTGGCAAATGCGTAATCGACTCCTTCTGGTTCAACAGTCATGTAAATACCATCTTCATCAAAGTCAAGATTGTTTAATCTACATCTTTGTGCACTTTCAAAATCAATTTTATCAATTACTTCAATATCCATAAGTTCATCATTCAAATTTTCAACTTGTAAATGTACCAATCCCAAATTTAATTCAGATCTATGAGCTAAAATATCATATTGAACATTCAATTTATTTAACCAAGTGAATCTAGTAGAAACGATACCATTAGATAAACTCATATTTTGGTTGTAATTTGAAATATCTCCAACTTTGTCTGGGTTTGAAGGATCTAAAATATAGGTAGATTCATTTGTAGTAACCTTTAATTGTAAAGTTGTCCATTGAGGAATAGCTGCAATAACACTTTCATAACCGTTTTCCAATAATTCGGGGAAGTTGGTACCTGTTGTATTTTCTTGAGCATCGTAAAATCCCGCTACAAAAGCACCGGCAAATCTTTTGTCGAATAATGGCCAACCATTTGATACATCATCATCATATCCGCCTGGTGTCAATTGATCAAATGTAAAGCCTTGACCCAAATTTGGTATTCTGCTTCCAATATAACCATTTGATACATAAGGTTGTCTTTGATATTGATTATAAATTGAGAACTTGGTAGTACCGACAACATTCAAATCATTATCATAAAAAGCATCTTCTGAAAATTTAAGTTGGCTAAATATCTCTTTATTTTTTCTACTATTTATCAAATCATCTAAATTAAATCCATTCAGTAATGAATTAAAACTATCGTTGGGTTCCGGATTAACTTCACGTGTTCTGGGTCCCACATATGGATATGCGTTACAAAATTTAATATTGAATAATTGTAAATTCAATATTATTAACAATGCAGCTGTAATAATCATTACAATTATGGGTGTTTTCTGTGTGATAGAATTATCTAACAAGTTGTGAAATAAATTTAACTTTGGTATATTTCGTAGTCTATTAATACTCCAGGATGAACGAACGAATGTATGAAATAATTGTGTCATGGGTAATACGACAAATGCAAGGATTGTAAATAGTAATTTTAGACCTGCAACCCAGTCCTATGAAAATGGTTACTAACAGAATTAAATCTTAGGTTTACTAGTACGATGCTTAATGTTCAGGGTGGTATGACATAGCAGCACATGAACGTTGTGGCGGATTTTTACTTGAAATATTCAAATCTATTGTTTCTGTTTTTATATTTCCTCCCCACTCCCCGCCCCCCCCCCTCCTCTAAAGATTAGGCAATAATAATATAATAATAATAAATAGACCACAAGAAAAAAATAAAACAATGAAAAAATAAAACGGAAAAAAGAAAAAAAAAATTGTCGAATCTTAGGCTTGCCAGAGTATAATAATGTTTGCAAGAGTTTGGTGTTCCTCGTCCAATTCGGAGATCTTGATGCTTTTAACTTAACGAGTTGGGCAGCTCATAAAGTGAGTCCACCGTCTTTAATGAAAAATCTATATCTTGCACCCAACATTAAAAGTGGCATGGGCCTCATGTACACAGCCCAAGAAAGGGTACAAAAACTATTGACATCGTTGAGTGCGTTATATTTATAACTAGAAGATAATTTATCCGATGTTTTCTAATGCCTATCCATATTGGGTCTAGCTTTTTCCACATTCGTTCTAGTTTGTGTTGCTACCCCCAATGTTCGTAACACGCACCCCGATATTTTAGTCAACAATGTGCGCATCCGAATTAATTCTTGGTAATGGTTGAAATTGAACACGACATTGTCGTTCCGGACCCATTATGTCCTCGAAAAGAATTCTCATTACATTTATAATCCATTTATCGGTTTTTCGTATCGACTTTTTGTAAAAAGAACACGAACTACATTCTTGTTGTTCAACCCTCAATGAACTTGTATTGACATCAGTCATAAGAAAATGTTTGTGGATTGACAGATAATATTATACGTATACGAATAGGATTCAGGTAGAGTTTGAAGAATTTAGCAAAAAGCACAATTTTTTTAAATGCCAATCTAATAGTCATTATTTCTTATCATTAATAGATCATATGTACATGTTAGTGTAACCCGATGAGAGGTATTGATACTTTAGATCTTGCGGTAGCAAATTTAAATGTCGAACATTCTGGTTTCTTAATGAAAGGGGTAACATATTGGTAAAGTAGCCATAAAGTTCTTCTTTTATGATAAACTTTTTTAAATTGTTACTGCTTTTTTGATAGACAATTTTGATTTACACTACAGACATACATCATGGTAAATACAAATCTCGTTGAAATGGGTGTGCGGTTACCAACGTTTCTTAAAAAAATTTTTAGTGAAAAAAAAATAAAAAAAAAAGGTAGAAAGTAGGTTTGAGTCAAGTGAATCACTAGATAATTTTAAAAATTTGCAATCTTAGATCATCATAAAGCATATATATATATATCCAATATGAGTACCACAAATTGTAGATTTTATGAAAATAAATATCCAGAAGTTGACGATGTTGTCATGGTTAATGTTCAAGAAATTGCGGAAATGGGTGCCTATGTTAAATTACTAGAATATGATAATATAGAAGGTATGGTTTTGTTATCAGAATTATCTAGAAGACGTATTAGATCCATTCAAAAATTAATTAGAGTAGGTAAGAATGAAGTTGCTGTTGTCTTGAGAGTTGATAAAGAAAAAGGGTATATTGATTTATCAAAGAGAAGAGTTTCAACTGAAGATATTCAAAAATGTGATGAAAGATTTAATAAATCAAAAGCTGTTCATTCAATTTTGAGACATTGTGCTGAAAAGTTTAATATTTCATTAGAAAAACTATATGAAACTATAGGATGGCCATTGAATAGAAAATATGGTCATGCCTACGATGCATTTAAATTATCAATTACTGATCCTACTATATTTGATGAATTAGAATCACCATCACCAGAAGTATTGGAAGAATTGAAGGTTTATATTTCAAGAAGATTGACTCCACAAGCAATTAATATAAGAGCAGACGTTGAAGTATCATGTTTTGGTTATGAAGGTATAGATGCTGTTAAAAAGGCTTTGAAGCTTGCTGAAGAACAATCAACCGAAGATATGCAAATCAAAGCTAAATTAGTGGCTGCTCCATTATATTTCTTAACTGTACAAGCATTAGATAAAAACCAAGGTATAAAATTATTAGAAACTGCTATTGAAAAAATAACACAACTGATTGAATCAAATGATGGTATTTGTAAAGTGACAATGGCTCCGAAATCAGTTGCATCAAATGATGACGCTGCTTTACAACGTATGTTGGAAAGTAAAGCTGCCGATGATAGAGAATCAGATTCTGAAGAAGATGAAGAAGAAGATTAGAAACTGCATTTTGGGAATACTTTGTAATATATATATATATATATATATATATTTAATTAAAACAAATTATTTGAATCTGAAAGTGATTGTTTTAATATTAGTCTACCTTTATTTGCTCTTTCAATTATATAAGCTGGTAAATTTGGTATTAATTGTGGTGATACCCTGAGTTCTGTGACAGATTCAGGGATCATCAGATTATCTAATGACGTCAAATCCGGATTACCACTTAAATCCAACGTTTTTAGATTGGTGCCAAATTTTACATTTCTTAGTACTCTTAACTCATTATATGCCAAACTCAAATATCGTAAACTTTGTGGAAAATCAAATGATTCAATTAATTTTATAGCGTGATAACCTAATTTTAATATTTTCAAGTTTGGTGGTAAGATGACATCTTTTAAAGTTGAGATTTGTTTATCAGCTTCTTCATGGTATGGATCATTTTCCAAATCTAAAACTTCAATAGTTACAGGGAATACGACGTTTTTCAATGTCGTTATTAAATTAGCCCCAATATATAATTCACGTAGTCTTGGTGGGAACTGTACTTTACTCAATGTCTTAATATTGTTATTATTAAGGTAAAGCACTTCTAATGAATTTGGTAATTTTAATGGATTTATACTATTAACACCATCTTCACTTAGTATTAGAACACGAAGATTTTGTGGTAATTTTAATCCTCTTGTATTTGTCATAGATGATTGTAAGTTCAAAACCTCCAACAGCTCAGGAAATCTAATACCAGTCATTGATTCATTTGGCAAATTTGAAACTTCTAATCGTTTTAAAGAGTCGGGGAATTTTGTACCTCTGATATTATCGATTGGATTAAAACCAACATTTAAATGTTCCAAATTTTTAGGAAACTTAACATCTCTTAAATTCTCTATTCTGTTCTGTGAAACATCCAAGTGTTTTAAAGAATCTGGAAATTCAACATAATCTAAAAAATATATTTTGTTATCTTCAATTTCTAAACTTTCTAAAGTGGGTGGAAATTTTATTTGGTCGATTGAATGAACGGCACCTTGACCTGCTAATAATGTTTTCAATCTTGGTGGCATTTTGAAACCAGATAATGTTTCTAACGCATAGCCACCGCCAATATTTAAAACTTCCAACGTGTCGGGCAACCTCACGCCAGGTAAAAATCTAATACTACTTTCTCCATAATCCAATACTTTTAAATTTGTCCAATATTGTATATCCAGTTGAATTTCACTGCCTAATCGTGCCAAATCATCTTTTTCAGTTATATAAACTGTATCCATATCATATTTATTCACTATTGAACAATGTACAACTTTTTCAGCAGCTATGTCTTTCAACGTTTCAATAAATAATTTATAACGATCTATTTCACTTTTCGTATAATCTGCCCATTTCTTACTTGGTTTGAAATGAATGTGATACGATATATCACCCGCGTCTTGTAAGATTTTGGGATTGCTTTTAAAAAATTGTATAAATTTTTTCAAGTCATCTTCAAAATTATCAGTATATTCTACACATATGTGAAAATGGTCATATTTGATTGCTGACAAACTTGTTTCTTGTATGAATTTCTCAATTGAATTTATTTCTATAACTGTGACAAAATTATCAGGTGATTCCCTTAGCTCTTTCAATTGTATAATTGTGTGGTAAAACTTTGGCTTATCGTATAATAGTACTAATCTATTCACTTTTGCTGATATTATAGGTGCAGTTATTGAATTCATCATTTTTTGATTTGGCGTTTGGTAATGTTTTGTTTTGTTTTCTTTTATTTATTTTTCTTGTGGTTTAAATTTTCTAATTACATAATCAGACAAAAAAAAAAAAAAAAAAAGAGAGGAGACAGATATAAAAAGGTTTCAATGTCAATTTTGTTTTGTTTTCTCTATTATTATTAAAACATCTATAATAATATCTATAACTTTTATGCTGGTTCATTACTTTTTGCAAAAATATTGGTAAACACTTTATGTATTGGTACTGTAATATCTGTGATTTTATCAGCGTCAAATAATTCTTGTTTTGAAGTTATTTCATCATCTCTTGCTTTTAAATATCCTCTAAGCAACATCAATGATACACCAGCTCCCAAAAACACAACACCAGTGAAAATTGAGCACTTTACATATCTAGTAGGATCAACTCCCGAGGCTGTACCTTTGGTTAATTTAATTCCAATAACGGGTGAAAATGTACTCAGAAGTCCCAAAAAAATCCACACTTGCGCAAACACAATATTCATCTTTTTGATACCAAAACATCTTACAATCATTGGAGAAAGTATGACATATATAGAACCCATCAAAGCACCTTCTATAAGTGCAAATATTATAACAGTGGCATAATTTCTAGCTGGAATCCACATAGCTAGTGCAAATATGCCAACAATTATATAAACTATACTTCCAACCGTCGATGACCCAAATCTGTCAGATATATAACCAACAACTGGTCTACCAAATAGTGAACCAACTTGTACCATGGCGGATACAATTGAACCTTGATATTGACTATAGCCTAAACTCGTTGTAAAGTTTGCCAATGTATACAATAAAATAACATAACCAAAACTACAAGTGATGGTGAAACATAATAAAAGCCAAAAAGCAAGTGTCTTAACAACTTTGGCATCGTATAATTTAAAATCAATGCCTGAACTTTTAGCTTTACTTTTAGTCAAACCTATCGCAATCCAACACATTCCAAATTCCATAATACTTTGTGCTCTTAAAGCCCATGCAACACTTTTCACTTCCTGGAGCTTGTTCATCGCCAAATTATAAACTATACCACCAAGACCTGAGCCTGCTGCACCTAGTCCCATAGCCAATACTCTCTTCTCTTTAAAATATTGTGGTAATAAAGTCATTGCTGGGATTGAAATACACGCAAGTCCAAAACTATTCATCAAACCTTGAGTTAAATATAATTGCCATAATTTTGTGGTAAAACTAGCCAACATTAATGCCGTAAATTGTAAACAATTACCTAATATCAAAACTGGTCTATACCCAACAAGTCCAATTAAAACATTTATAAAGGGACTAAACAAAACACCAACCCCAAAAGCTATACCACCAATATATGCATAGTCCATTTTAGTTGCATTTTCAAATTTATTATGTTCCAAATAATTCGCTAAGTATATCGAAAATCCACTGTTACCACCCCATGTATTAAAATTAAAAAGCATGACTGCAATGACAATAATCCAAGCATATCCACCATCGATATCTGGATCACGATAAACCACCTTTTCTTCCAATGGCGGCATTTCTTCAGAATCATTGTCCGTTGAATTTGCTCCAGTCTGGTCTTTAGTATGAACTCTACTTGGGGTATCACCAACTTCCTCCCTGGATGACTGGATTGATTTCACTGACTTTAAACTTGACATTTGTTAAAATACTTTTGGCTTCGATAACTGAGATTGTAGTAAATGTGAAAAATTGTTTAAATTTGATTTAATAAAGTATTAATGACGTTTAATTTGAACAATTGTAAAACAAAGTGGAAAATGAGGACATTTGTACATTTATATAAATAAAATAAAAATGTACATTATGAAAAGGTGAAGTCTCTGTTTCCTAAATTTCAAATATAATTAATTTGAAAAAAAATATATATTATTATTATCACAAAAAAAAAAACAAAAAAAAAAAAAAAATAGAATATGTCGGAAATAAATTATTCTTAATATTATTGATCTTCTGATTTATTAGTCAATTGTAACATATTAAAAATTAGTACCTCATTAAAATTGATCTTTTCGATAAGACAAAAATTTGCAATGCTGTTTAATATTAATCCCATTGAAATTGTTTACCATATTTTAATGAGATGAAGTTAAATTCTCACTTTTCTGCAAATATACTACTATGAAAAAGGTTTGACGATAACTGTATATCAACTCCAATCATTTATTAAAACGACCCCGGATAATATATATATGTACATGTCTTACAAATGTATGTGAGGCTTACGTGAGGAAAATCCGAGATTTTGGGTATCATTATTTTCTAGAATTGAGATTACTTTTTTTTTCTACTATTTCCATCAATATCTGAAATGAAAATATTTAGGTATAACCAAATGTTTCATAATCTAGAAAATAAGCAAGTAGTTTTACCCTTTGATTGTTTAAATGTACACGAATCAATACTCGTTCATTATTGATTATTATAATATAATAAATCATAGCGGGAAACAAGTATAATTTTCTTGGTATGGATAGTACCTCCACAAGATAATCTTGTTAGATTATTTATTTTCACTGGATTATACATTCATTTATCAAGAAACATGTAATTGTTGTTGTTGGTTTATAAATTTGTAGTTTTCCTGAATTTTAGACACAAAAAATAGAAATCTATAAATCCACGGTTGAGATTCAACATTTCATTTTTGTAAAGAATGGTTAACTTCTTGTTTCTTTTTTTTTTTATATAGTATATAATATTAGGTAAAACTTCATAAACTATCTAGTCTCTACAAAAAAGCCTACCACAATCTTAGCCGAGATTAATATTGTTCTACAGAAATGCCTATCACAGTCTTAGGTGGGATTAATTTGTTTTTCTCTGTTTTTCTTTGATTTTTGATTATGGTTTTTATTTCTATGTTAATTATATCAAGGTTGCTTTTAATAAGACTTTGAATTTGATGACGATTAGTTGGTTTCGTAACCTTCTTTGACGAGCTCTGTCGTTGTTCCCATAAGGTGCATTTGACCTGTAAGTATCGGTCTATTATTTGATAAAATCCTATTGGAAAATTATAAATAGCTATTAGTATTGCATTTGTGAATTGATGTGTTTGGTAGTATTTGTTGCAAAAGTTTTTATTTTGCAATTCTGATAAATATGGAGAAAAATTTGGATTTTCTTTATTTGTCTTTTTACTTAAAGTGACATTTCATTCGGTTATGGGGCCAAAATTATAATTTGTTTAATAACCTCCACAAAAGTCATAATCGGTTATTGTTATGCTAATATTTGTACTTTGCGATAGTATTTGAATATATAGAGTTCTTAGTATGTATCAATAATTGTAACGTGAATTACTTATTCTTATATATATTCCCGGACTTTTGAAAATGGTTTTTCTTACTATGTATTACACCACCAGAGACACATTTTAGTGACTAATGCATATTTAATAATATAAAGATAAGTCAACATAATTATTCAGATGGAACATAGATAAGATTTTACGAATAAAGAAAAATCAACCATTTCAAGCAGCATTGACTAATATCATTTCTCATAGTAAACTGATGTATGATCTGTTTCTTTCCTTTTTATTGTATATACAAATGTTGAAATATACATACCTAACCGCAAGTTAGTTTTTTGGTGGGTAGTTAAAAATGCAGTAATCATAAGGATTCTCACAACCATAATGCAGACATTATAATGTTTATGACAAGCTTTTTTTTTTTGCCACTTGATCTTAAATCCAGCTCCAGTTACCAATAGCTTTATGCAACTTACTTATAATTTAAATTTACTTCATTTAATATATAGAACTGAAAAAGAAAAAAAAAAAACTCCCTAACTTAGTTTTCAAAAGTAAGCAGCTGGTAGCATGCGGTAAGTATTTTTTTTTTTTTCATATATTTGGCCATTTAATGCCAATAACACTGCTACAGATTAACGATTATGTTGTCAATCATTAAGATATAATTTAAATTTGCATGTTTTCTATTGTTCAGGAACATTAAAAATATAATCTAGAACGAATATTTCTGAACATTTGTTATTGTTAAATCCGGCATTGAACAAAGTTGAAGCTCAAAATATTAATTCCCACCTAGAGGAAGTGGACCATGTGTTTCAATGATAATTTTGTAATCGCTTGAAAAATAGTATTAGATTGCTGTTGTTTTATTAGGTTGGTCTGAGTTAATATGATTATATAAAATATATCTTCATACTATCAGTATCGAACTACTAAAAATGTTCATTATTACATCGTTTTAAACATACAAGAATTATAAATAAAAAAGTATAAACCAAATTACAAACACATTAAATAGATGGTATTTTGAGTTAAATTTTGCTTGAAAAAAATATGACGATTTTCACACACAGTAATGAGAATATGTAAGTGGTTATGAAATACTTTTTCATTATGATAATTTGATCATATCTATGATTATTATTATTATTATTATTATCAGAGGGTCTATATATGTTATTCGTTTTATGGAACGGGGGTTTAAAAAGTTAAAGAAAACGGTCACATGCAGTTTTCAGATTTGGCTTGAATTAAGTCTAGCATAATTTTGCGAAATTTTATCGTTTTTGGCGTATTTGTTTAAGAGTAATTGGTCTAGTGGTATGATTTCTGCTTAGGGGATTTATTTATACCGGGTTTGTTTTTACATCAAGTTCGAGTGTAAGCATAATCGCTAATTTGCAGGAGGTCCCGAGTTCGATTCTCGGATTACTCCACATTTTTTTTTTTTTATTTTCTATTATTAATAATTATTATTTGTGCAACAGAATGTTTTGAATCTCATCATTAAAACCCAAAAATTAATTTATTATCTATCTTAAGTACATAGAATTTTTTTATTTTTCTTTATAGTAATACTGTTGCATCTTTACATATTTCTATACGATTAGAATTATATTCAATTTCTAAATATTTTTCATCTTTTTAATTCTTTTATTTTTTTATGCGGCTCCAACAAATGTTTCAGAAAAAAAAAAAAAACACTAAATTTGAATATTAATCTAACAAATGTTTCTAATCAGAAAACAATACAAAACATGTATTAACCTGCTACTGCGATGTTACTCAACAGTTAACGATATAGGATTTCCAAAAACACGAAACATAGGTATAATAGCTCATATTGATGCTGGGAAGACTACCACTACAGAAAGGATGATTTATTATAGTGGTAAAACAAAACGAATTGGTAATGTTGACGAAGGAGATACAGTTACTGATTATCTACCAAGTGAGAGAGAAAGGGGTATAACGATTCAACTGGCTGCCATTACATTGCCTTGGAATAATCACAAGATTAATATCATAGATACTCCTGGCCATGCGGATTTTACATTTGAAGTTATAAGGTCACTTCGAGTTTTAGATGGTGTGGTTCTTATTTTAGATGGTGTAGCTGGTGTAGAAGCACAAACTGAAAAAGTATGGAAACAAGCCAAAAAATTAAATTTATCTAAAATTGCATATATTAATAAAATGGATCGACCAGGTGCTGGATTTAGTAGAACGGTGAAAGAAATTATACAAAAATTAGAAACAAGAGTTGTGCTATGTAATTTGCCATATTTCGAGACCACGAATGAAAATGATTTGCAATTCAAAGGTGTGATAGACATCATACATAAAAAGTTACTTAAATGGAAACACCAAGATGAATTTGGTAAAGAAATTGAAGTGATTGACATTGATGAAAATAATAATAATTTGTATGAAACATTGTGTAAATCTAGAGAATCAATGGTTGAAACATTGGGTGAATATGATGAATCGATAATTGATTCATTTTTAGAAAATGATGAAAATTATTTAAAAATTCCAAGTCAATTATTGGATACGGTGATACGAAAAGCAACACTTGACAATTTTGTAACACCGATATTTTGTGGATCATCATTTAGAAATATTGGTGTTCAACCTTTAATGGATGCAATTACCAAGTATTTACCGTCACCAGTGGAAATAAGTTTACCAGACATTAAACATAAAAAGAAAAACAAGCTAGTCAATTCCAAATTTGATCAAAAAAAGGGATTAATAGTTGATAACAATTCAAATTTAACATTAAGTTTAGCGTTTAAAGTAATGACACATGCGACTCGAGGACCAATGACTTTTGTTAGAGTATACAGTGGGAAATTGAATTCAAATTCATATTTGATCAACTTGAGGACTGGTAAAAAAATATTAATTAAAAAATTATTGATCATGCATGGTGATAATCCCGAAGAAGTTAAAAGTATAAGTGCTGGTAATATAGGTGTCATACCAGGTTATGAACTTGATTTTCAAACTGGTGATACTTTAATTTCCAGTGCAGCTGGGAAACAGCCAATCAATGGAGACTATGAATTATTACCTATCGAAGTTCCATCACCATTATTTAATTCAAGCTTACAACCCCATACAGCTGGCGATGAAGCTCAT
Organism: Insectozyma coleopterorum; assembly: GCA_030565325.1. Classification (NCBI taxonomy): domain Eukaryota; kingdom Fungi; phylum Ascomycota; class Pichiomycetes; order Serinales; family Debaryomycetaceae; genus Insectozyma; species Insectozyma coleopterorum. The sequence continues at coordinate 40,550 of JAJMBM010000028.1, forward strand.
ATGAAAAAATGTGTCGATCAATTAGTTAGAGAAGACCCATCGTTGAAAGTATTTGTTGATGAAGAAATGGGTCAAACCATATTAAGTGGTATGGGTGAATTGCATCTAGAGATTGTAAGAGATAGATTGGTAAAAGATATGAAAGCAAAATGTACATTGAAAGATGTTGTTGTATCTTATAAAGAATCATTTGTTAGTAAAAAAAGTTTAAAAAAAGAAGGTAAATATTCTCATGAGGGTGTTGAAGTACATGTTACTATGGAATCAATTGAAAACGCCAAAGATTTTGTAGATCAAAATTCAATTATCATTGAAGAAGATAATAATGTTGTAATAATAGACAAAAATGCAGCATCATCAGAGATTAGAGAAGCCATTGAACAAAGAAGATGGAAATGTCTAAATTCAATTGAAGAATTAGAAGAAGCTATTATCAATGGGTGCTTGACATCTTTACAAATGGGTGGACCAATATTGGGATTTGCATTGCATTCAACTTTAATTAGAATCACTTATTGGAATATGCCAACGGATGAAAGTAAAGATCAAATTTCAAATTTCTTAAATGTTAGTAGACAAGCTGTTCAAACAATTAAACAAGATGATTCTGATTTTTGTATATTAGAACCAATTATGAAAACCAAAGTTTATGTAGATTCAAACGATTTAGGTGAAGTATCACACGATCTTACACAGAGATGTTCAGCCGTGATATTAGGTGTTGAAGATGAATCTACCAACAATATTGAAACATTAAATTGGGCAATTAATGAAAGTGAAAATATTTATTTGCCACCAGACTATACATTAAAAAGTTCTTCTACAAATTTAAATCTTTCAAATAGAAAAGTAATAATTGCTGAAACGCCATTGAAAGAAATGATTGGATATTTAAGTAAATTGAGATCATTGACCCAAGGTAGGGCAACGTTTGATATGTCATTTATTGGTATGAGAAGAGTGGTTGGTAATAGATTAGAATCAATAATTAAAAACATGTAAATAAAATTTCTATTCATAAGAATGAATTCCTTGACAATACCCTGAAAAATATCGATCTCTAATTAAAGCAAAAAAACCCAGTTAAAATAATTAATTCAAAATAAAAGATACTCAGCACAAAGCATCAAAAAATTGTATCCAAACAAACACCCACAAATTTCATATTAGAGCAAACAGTGTTGATATAGAAAAATATATTTACATGTATTACTTATGATATACATCTTATGTATATTAGGCAAAACTGTACGAACGACTTAATAAAACCAGAACAGTTTTATCATGGGGGGGTTTTATTGTTGTTTGTTAAGCATATTAGTCTTCGTTGTTTAAGTTCTTGTTGCTGTAAAATTATTATAGACATTTTAATTTTGAAGTGACTGTCTTGCTGATTTTTTTTAGCTCGATTGGGGCTGTTTGGGTGTATAATCCACTATGATGGGTTTCTTCGTTAATTGTTTTTTAGATAGTGGTTTAATTGTTATTAAATATGACACCACAGGATGAAATTATGGCTGCAAATTATATGGAAGCGCGCAGAATAATTGCATTTTTAAGTAATAATACACATAATGGATTATATCAACATCAGAATATACATCGTCATATCTTATTACAATTGTCCATTTTAATACAAATAACTCAAAATTACTAGTTGAATTATTAGCTCAAATTTTTAATATATTAATTTACAAATAGCTTATAATTTACTAGTTGAATTTTTTAATATATTAATTTCATTGTGTATAAAAATTATTTGAGTACATAGACATTTAAGAAATTAGAAAATTTTTAATTCGTATAATTGAATTAAAGGCCATGAGATAAGAAAGATGCCTTTTCATTGTGTCGTGCAATATAAGCATTTGAGAGTGAGAAATTAATCAATAAAATAATTATCACGAAAAAAAAAAAAGCAGAAGAAAAAAAAGTATAAACATGAATTATTAGCAAGGTCAAAACAAAACAAAACAAAACAAAACAAAAGATTGCAATTATGGATTTCGTAGATAGAGCTCCATTATCATTAGACAAAGATAGAGTAACATGTTTGTTATTAATAAATACTTACTTAATGAAGAAATGTTTCAATATGTATACAAATATAATGACGAATCAACAAATGATGCAACAAATGACACAAGAACAAAAAACAAGTGTCACGTTTTCATATGGTAATTGTATAAAAAGATTGCAATGTAATTTATCGACATTGAACTATATTCATGAGAAATATCATTCTCCAAATCACAATCAACAAACACAAAAGCAATCGTTTCCTGTTATGTTATCAGCACCACCCGATATGCCAGAGTTGAACCATTTATATTCCAAGCTACAAGAATTGTATGCTGATGCTGTCCAATATTTAAAACAAAGAATTGAAGAAATGAGAAAGCAACAAATGTTTAATAATAATCAGCAAATGCAGAATCAAATGATGGGGCAACAACAACATATGCAACAACAAGTCCTACAACAAGGTATGACACCTCAACAACAACAAAAACCAAATGTCGGTCCTACACAGAGTATACCTCCTCGATCAATGTCTCAATTGCAACAACAACCACAACAACCACAACAATCACCACAACCACAACAACCACAACAATCACAAAAATCACAACATCCTCAACAGCAACCACTGCAACAATCTCAGCAAATGGATGATATGTTTATGAGCGAAAATTATTCACAAAATGACACGATGCCAACGTCAGCACAAGAGTTTCAAAATTACAATAACAATATCCAAAATTACAACAATGATAATAACAATAATAATAATAATAATAATAATAGTAATGGCATGAATTCGATGTCTACGTTATCGCCACAACAAATACTACAACAAGCTAATGAATCAAAAAGTACCCCTCCTAATATGGATTTCGGTTTATTCTAATCATTATTTATTAAATACTTTTGTAAAATTAATATAAAATTCATTAAATATATATCAAGTCTGATCCATAAAATCTTGAAATTCTTGATTTATCAAATCTGTATAACCAGAATTGAATTGATTACTATTGAAATCTGGTGTCATCACATTAAACATAAAATTGTTTTCATCGTGTGGTTGGGTATCAGTCTGTACAAATTGTGATGGCTGATCAGGTTGATGCACATTTAACCAACCTGCTTCATTTGTGATTTCATTCCATAATTTTTGTTCTTCGTCTAAATAAGTTAATCCTTCAATTCCTGCTAAATCTTGATTTGCATAAACATCACCAACAGGTTTTGAATTTATACCAAACTGCAGAAAATCCGATTCATTAGGTTTCATTGAAGGTTGTAAATCATTAAATGATACTTTTGTGGTTGTATTAGTTGCTTTATATTCATCATCATGTTTTTCTAAAATGTCAACCATGACTCCATTAAAATCGAGTACTCTAATTAATTTTAGTAGTTGGGCTCTTCTTAAAGCTGCTGGATAATTTCCCAATCTTTTCATTTTAGTAAATAATATCAATGCATGATCCAAATGATTTTTCGTAGCTTCATGAACACCAAACGATGCATTGAACAAAATCAATGTCGAGGCAGAGGTGAATAAATATTCTCTATCCATCCAACCGAACAATGCAACCATATTGTCGGGAACTAATGACCATATACTCTTAATTGTATTAATTGATGCTTGGAATGATGCATTTAATAAAGTTAATACATTTTTTGAATATTTCGTTAAATCAATATATTTATTTTGAGTATTATGAATTTGTAATTCTTTAAATTTTCTACTTGCAAAATGAAATAATAAAGGTCTAACTGCTAAATTTATACCTTGAAAATATTCAGTCATTAAATTAACAATTAATCTTGAAACCTTTGGATTTTCTTCTGAAAAATCAATATCCAAATACTTTGGTAATGAATTTTTCCATGACATTAATCTTTGTACTAAATCTGTAACAACAGGCAAAATATTAAATGTTGGTTGTTTTGTATATAAGGAAGATAAAATAACAGCATTTATTTGGGTAATTGTCACACAATTATTGATATAATCAGATGGGGGGAAAATATAATAACCTCTAACGTCAGTCTCATTTTTTGGGAAATCACTTAAATCAATTTTAAAATCTATAGGTAATTCTGTTGAAACGGAATCATCAGCAAAACTTAATGGCAATCCAGCTTTTGATGAAAGCATTCGTTCATACATATAAACAGTCCACCAAATTCTTCTTCTATGTTCTAATTCAAATCTATTCAAATTTTCTTTATCTGCATCTACGTGCCATCCTAAAATCAATGCAGCTCTCAAGGCTAAACCAAAATAAAAATATGATGCTATTGTACAATCTGCAACTTGTAAATAAAACGCGTATAATAACATAACTTCAATACCACCATCTTTTGTAATATTATCAATTGCACCAGATGCAAACAAACCAGTAAACAATTCTGATGCTTGGTAAAAGAAACCTGATCCCGGTAATGTATGTTTTTCTCTTTTCTCCTTTGGTCGTTTCATTATTTCCAACTTTCTATTCTTTGTATGTGTATCTGATTCTGTTCCTAAATACATTTCACCAATTGAAAAAATTAATAAAATTTTACAAAACCATATGGTTTCAAGTATTGTTTCATCGTCAGTATCTTTTTTAATTGAATTTTCATCTTGATCCGGTCGGGTATTTAATGATATGTTTCTTCGAAGTATCCTTTTATTTTCATCATTTTTACCCGAATATAAATTCATCAAATATCTTTTAATTAATCCTTCATTAAAAAAATAAAAGCATCCATCATTGTAATTTATAAATGTATCAACCAATAACATTGCGTATGAATATGATGGTAATGAAAAATTAATTGACAATCCTGGTCTTGTATTAGTTTTTGATAATGTGATTTTATATGCATTTCCTTCTTTTTCCAATATCTTTGTTTCACGTTTTTTTTGTTGGCTTGAAGAGCTTGATATACTTTCAGGTTTTGGTGATGTTGTCTCAAAACTACCAGGTGATGACATTGGGGTGGTATTGCTAGAATTTGGCAATAAGGAGCTTGAAACAAATGAAGGTACCATATTTTGGATTTCTAAACCAAACAATGTCATGGATGATGAACCGACATAAACTTTTTCACCGGTTCTAGATTGGATTAATCTACCATATTTATCTAAAGAAGGATTTATCACTTCACCGCTTATATTTTGTGAGTTATGTGGATAAAACAGATTCAGTGGTTGAAGAAATGGTTTTCTAGGGGATAATATTGCTCCTGAAGCAGATGTTGTTGTTGTTGTTGTTGTTGTTGATTCTTCCTTTTCTTGTTTATGTTCTAATTCCTTTAAATTATTTCTTAGCATTGCATTATCTTTTTTCAATCTCGATATGTCATCATGTAATTTAGATAAATATTTCATTGAAACAACAATTTTTTTATCTGCTTCAACATATTCACATTTTGACTTAGCCAATTGACATTTCCTACATGGATCACCTCCTGGGCATCTAATATGACGAGTTCTACATCTTATACAGGCCAATGATGTTCTTTTTTGTCTTGGGTTGGTTGTTTTCTTGGGTGTTTTTTGAATATTAGACGAAGAAGAAATTGGAGGGGTAATGGACATTGACTCGGGAATATTTGTATTTATTGTTGTGGGTATTTGATTGATGGTAGCACTGATTTGACCATCTATATTTGAGCTAATATTGCTCATTGTTACTTTTCAAAGCTGACTAATTTGTAAATATAAACTAATCTGGGTGAAAGATAAAATATTATTCCATAGTTTACTTTTTAATGAGTAACAAAAATTAAAGAAAAAAAAAAAAAAATTATTAAAATGATAATTATGTAAGATGTTACGTAACGCGCTACCCAATAGGTCATAAAGAAGTAATAAGTTGTAATACAATTAAATGTTTATGAAACATAACTATTTACAATACTTCATATGTTAAGTTAATAATCTTTATGAAGATTTTGGTGGTAAAACGTTTTCAGCAGCAAGACCAGCAACATTACCGGCTGGGTCATAAGAACAAATAATGTATTTACCCCAAGCTTTACCACTACAATATTTATAAGCACAACCAACTTTAGTAGTTGAAGCCCAAATTAATTGTGTGAATTGATTGAGTTTTGATTTTGAAGAATAATCATAGTTTTCACCTTCACCGTACCAGGCTTTTATAGTTGAAGCAATATCTGGAGCAGCGACAATCAAATTTTCACCAAATTTTCCACCAGTAGGTTTTAATTCACCTGAACAATCGTATTTATCGGCAAAAGCTTGTGCGTGGTTATAAGCATCTTCTCCCCAAGTTAAAGCTGGAACACCATGAAGGGCTCTTTTTTCGTTGTGAGCGTCTAATATAGCACTAGCAAATAATTGGTCTTGAGCGTTACCAAATTTAGATGATGATGAACCAATAACTGGGTTGGCTTTAGGTGGTTTAGGTGTTTTTGTTCTTACTGGTCTAATCTTATTTGGTTTGACTCTTGTTGTTCTGGCTTTACCTGGTCTGGCTTTAGTTGGTTTTGGAACAGCAGCGGTGGTTTCAATTGAGGTTTCTGCTTGTTTAACATTTAAAGTAACAGTTTGTAAAGTTGTTGGATCAGCTTCATCATTTAAAGTTTGGTGTGAGCCAAAATTAAATTGGCCTTGAACGTTATTATCAGTTACAACGAGATTTTGGGTAAAGACGTCTTGATTTGCGTAAGAAGTTTTGGTAAAAACTTCTGAGAAGTAAATAACCATACCTAAGACATTTTGTGAAAAAACATAAGTAAATAATTCTGGTTCTGAATCAGTTTCAACAGCTTCAAGAGCAGTAGTTGGGGTAATCATTGATTCTTCATTGATAGTACCAGCTGGAATTTCAACATCATCGTGACCACGTATGGTTGTGTTAGAATGTATATATTCTGCTGAGACTGTTGAGAATAAAGTTGTTGCAATTGCTGCTAACTGAGTAGTTGAAAATTTCATAGCGACTGTACTTCTTGTTGGAATATGAGCAACTAGGTTGAAATAAAGAAATCGAATTTATGAGATTTCCATCGCTATTTATAGGATCCAATTGATAGAACAAAAAGTAGAATGTGCCTGAAATTCCAAAAAAAAAAAAAAAAACTGTTATATTATATAAAAATGCCAAATGAAACAATATTCATAAACATTACACAATAATATATTTATAGATAGTCTGTACAAAGTATGAACTAAAGTCAATCACTTTCCACACAAAAATTCTAAGAAAGACAAGACAAGATTATTTTTAAGATATGGTGCGTTTTCTATTTTTTAAGGGGTATTGTTTCGTCGTGCTTCTATTTTTCTTAGCCTAAATTTTTTCGAGTTACAACATCTGATTTTACACTATCTACAGTACAATTCAATTTTGATAAATGTCATAAACGATCTAAATTTTTATCACAACCTTTCAAAATAGGATATCTGGCTGAAATTAGAAAGAGACATTCCCAATTATCATTGTTGAAAAGAAAACCTTCAATTTACGGATATTACTCATTCTTCTTTTCTTTTCTTATCTTATCGTATAATATATTAGACATCCCAAATGAATAGTAAATTTTAATGGTAGAATTTGAATAAACGATTGGTTAAATCAATTTGTTTTAAGATGAAGCTAATTGGAGATAGTTTTAAACATTGTTAGGTGATCAATATGTTTACTGTATTAGTACATTTAATTATCATATCAGTTATAGTAAAATTTACAGACGGAGATACAGAATGGATTCGCTTAAATAGTCTAATTAAATCCGCTCCCATTATCACGGAGAAATACCTCGCTAAACAAAATATCCAGATTCAAATCAACAAGAAACAAAATTGAGAAGAGTCGGTGTAATTTGCAGCCAGCCAATTTAGCCAGTAACTGCCATGTTACAGCTATTTATAGTAGCGAATTAGATTAGATAGTTTTATATATTAACTTAGTTCACATTATACTTTCCCCCGTTATTTGTATATTACATTAGCTAACAAATATAAGATTATCTGTTCAACAAAATCACTTCTATAGGTACCAAGTTTATGATAGCAACTTTAAGATTCTAATTTTTGTACAATATATTTTCTATATTTCTTACCTTGTTGTCACAACAACTATCAGTTGAGTATAATTCAAGGTAATAGAAAGTTCACCACATTTTTAAAACATGGATGGTGTAAACTTTCTTGTATAATTAAATCAATTAATTCATATTTTCAATCTTTTAAACTACTGTTTTTTGTTAAAAACCAAAAATTATCAGTTTGAAGATGCAAATAAAATTTCCAAACTAGCTTTTATCTACTCATATTACCAAATTCACATTTTTTACCCGAATGTTTGACATTATTATTTGTAGTTCTTTCCTGGTATCGTTCATTCTTTTTTTTTTTAATTATTTCCATAATAGAATGTTTCAAATTAATGAGCATCACATTAAGACAAAATAAGATAGTTTGTATGGTTTCATTTAATACATACCATAAAAAACCGCATAAATTGTCCAAAATAGCCTTAATCTTTTTTAGATGCTTTTCCTACATCAGCGGCTAATTTCATATAATTTTCAATCAACCTCAAAATACTTTAAAACCAACAAGAACAAAAGGTCTTATTAATAGTCTTAAGTTGATTTAAGTCTGAGAAGATAGTGGAAAATTAATTTTAAAAGACTAATTTAATGCATTTAGTTTTAAATGATAGACTTTCTTTATGCTCTAGATGATGAAACTAAAGGTATTACTGTCACGACGATTGAAACTGTTAAACCAATCTTTAATAAAAAAAAAAGGCAATAAATAACACAAGACTCAGATGACTTTTGGTAATTACCATAGAAGCATTGACAGGTATCAATTCCATGTTGTTTTTAATTTTTTCTCGTTATCTGAAGAGTAAATAATATTCCTTACTTTGTAAAAGACTTCTTTACGTTTCGCAATCAATTTTTCAATTATAACGAAAATTTAAACATGACTAGCACATAAAGCCATTGATGTAAGATTACTTAAAATCATACAAAACCTAGATTCATTGTTGTAAGCAATCATAATAAAAAATCTAAATTATACTCTTTTATCTCAAGATTTGAGAATACGAAAAAAAAAAGCATTTCGAAATTGGATTGTTCCAGTTGAAAATTAAATTCTACTGTTGAATTTGGAAACTTTGGACTTTTGTGCTTCAATGTGGTAGTTTATTATTAGTTGGGGTATTTTAAGATCAAAGTTCTGTCTGTATTTACAGCTGCTAATAAAGGTTCAACAAGTGCTGATAAAAAAAAGAAAGGAACTTGGATGACATATAGTTTTTGATGTTGATGCTCTAAATATTGGCCTTATAGATTCATTACTTCGCCCCTTGCTGATATAGTATTTGAAGTAGAATTATCTAGAACAGAACATAATAAGAATAGTGTTTTGGTAACGCTACGGAAAAAATATATGAAGCATATACCTGATGGAACTGCTAATTATAGAGAGATTTATTTCCATGTCTATGGTGTTATGGTAAATGTAAAATATTATTCCATTTAATATAGCTTATTCATAATTTAGATATCTGATTGCGTAAAAGATTTATCGATTATGTTATTTCTAACTAATGAAGGTGAAAAACCTTGACCAAGTTACAGTTTTTATTTTTTTTTTTTTGGAATTTTGGAATTTTTCAGTTGTTGAAGAAATTAAATTTAGACTTAACGAATATTTGAAATTTGATTTTCACAAAGTTACTAAACTACAAATTGTTATAAATTGAAGCTAAGTTTGCATTTTTAAATAAAAATTAATGTCAAATTTTCATGTATAAGAACTAGTTTGATTGTAAATCGATAAAAATTTACTAACAAAATGTTAACGCTTTAGTATTTACTGAACAGTTGAAAATTTTATTATATATTCAGACTAAGAAGTAAGATCCACTTGGAAAATGTCTGAAAGATTATTGGGATGTCGTTTTTTTAATTTCAATTGGTGATCCTATTTTGAAAGGTTGAATGAAACTTTAATTAATTTTGTGATTTTAATTAAGATCTAAATGCATAATCCTAATTTTCTTCAATCCAACTAATCTAATTAGCCTAAGAATTGTTAGATCGAAGAATATATACTAAAAAAAGACTTACATTAACATCACCTTCCTTAATTATGTTCCCGTTTCAATGTCTAAAGTATGAACAGTTAAACTTACAATTATTCTGTATAATCGGATATGGATTTTTGATTTGCCCCAATTTTTTTACTAAATGAATAATTTTATTTTAAATATTCCACTTCTACTAATACTAATTAGCCACCCATGTAAAACATAGGGCAGTTTTTTATCTTAGGTTTTTAGGTTTGCTTGTTAATTTCTTTGCTTCTTCTATTCCTGTTTATGTAATCTTCTTCTCTTGTTTAAATTTTTCATCGATGTTGATCATTACGATAAGGTGATGAAATTGGTTAAATGTAACAACCTTCCAATCTTAGCGGTTACCATAGTTTAACACGTGAGTCAATTGATCGATTCTAGGCCTATCAACAGGGAAACTGAGACAAAAAAAAAGTTAAAACAACAATGAAATCACAAACAGTGATCGGTGTTTTTTCTATATAGAATGTATGTTTTAACCCAATGTAAGCCAAATAAAATAGAAAAATAAATTAGCATAATGTGCAATTACACTCTTTTCAAAAATACCTGTATCTTACTAACTTAATTCAACAAAATGTGTCCATGTTGTATATCTTGGAACAAATTTCTTGTGCTTCGTTTGTTGCGAGTTGAAACAAAATAATATTTCAAGAAAACGTTGCTGTATACTAAGTGACAACATTGAATTTTAAGGTACACACATAGTTAAAAACACAAAGAATAACCAGATTTTCAGGTCAACCAAACTATGATAATGCCAAGAATTGTGAAACGCTTGTATTAAATTTTACATTGGCGGATTTATGGTTGCTACCTTCAATTTCTTGGACTTTCATTTTATACACACATCTGATCCTGTTAGCCTTTTTTTAATTTAGGCAAAACGTAAAACGGTAAAATCCAGATTCTAACGATAAATTTATACTTTATACTTTGGATATAAATTTGGATCGAGAATGAAAGAAAGTTGATAAATAATTCGCGTCTCGTATTAAGTAACGAATTTTTCCTTAAGGTTTTAGGCATCTCTTCTTTCAAATATTTTTAGCTTCGCGTTTTTCTTAATTGAAAACAATTGACACGCATATATTCGCATTTTGATTTATTCAATTGACATTTATTCCTGGGTATTCAATAACACCAGTCCTACCTTTTATATACGTTAGAATTTTTTTTTTAATGTCGTTCGAATAGTAGTTTTCTAGAATTTTTTTGATTTTCTGATGTGGAGTATTTGTATTCTTGTAGATGTATTACTGGTTGTAAAGTGCGGACCCCTCAACAGCCAAAATAGTGTAATGCACGCGAAAAAATAGAAAATGTCTCGAAAGTCGTACTTTTATAATAGTTGCAATACGCCTAAATATTTTACATACTAAAGTCTAAATATTAAAGTCTAAATACTAAAGTCTAAATACTAAAAGTGTAAACAAACAAATCATAATTGAATTCAGCTTTAGTGTATCTGTGATGCAACGACCAGTGTTGAAATCACCTGGCCTGAGATTTTTATCATGGTCAAAGTATCTGGAAACTGAAGCTAGAATGCAAAAAAGCAATAAGTTTTTACAGAAATACTCCTGGAATTACTATTCTGCAAGCAGCCTTGGAATTTGATCTCAAGAGACGTACATTGAGTGGAAGAATTGGAGGTGCGAAAGACCGAATTACAGTTTCGAAATACTTTGACCATGCTAATTTAGTCATGCCTTTTTTCTTAGGCCAGGTGATTTCAACACTGGTCATTGCAGCGCAGATAAATTAAAGCTAAATTCAACTATGTTTTGTTTGTTTACACTTTTAGTATTTAGACTTTAGTATTTAGACTTTAGTATTTAGACTTTAGTATGTAAAATATTTAGGCGTATTGCAACTATTATGGAAGTACGACTTTCGAGACATTTTCTATTTTTTCGCGTGCATTACACCATTTTGGCTGTTGGGGGGGTCCGCACTTTATCCTCGATTATTCTTAATCATATTTGAATCGAAGTTAGGTGAACTTGTTTCAAAAGTCATAATAAAAAATATTGAAGAGATTTAAAAAAAGATTTCAAGTTAAAAGCATAATCAACGATGCTTTTAATATATATATATAACAAAAAAGAAACTAAATACTGCATCCACTTGTAACAAGAGATGCTTAATATCTTAATAGATCATCCCTATGATCTTGGTGGAAAAACGTTTTTGGTAAATTGACCCATGATATTACCTGGAGTGTCATAAGAACAAACAATGTACTTACCCCAACCATTACCATTACAGGATTTATAAGCACAACCTACTCTACCAGTTGAAGCCCAAACAACTTGTGTGAAATGATCAAATTGTGAATTTGATGAATAATCATGGTGTGCACCTTCGCTGTACCATGCACTAACAGCAGCTGGACCATCTGGATAACCAACAGCCAAATTTTCACCATATTTACCACCTGAGTGTCTTAAACTACCTGAACAATCGTATTTATCAGCAAAGGCTTGTGCGTAATTATAAACATCTTGTGACCATGTCAAAGCTGGTGCACCATGAATGGCTCTTTTTGAATTATGTGCGTCTAATATAGATTGAGCAAATCCTTGATCTTGAACATTACCAAAGTTTGATGATGAAGGTTGTGTAGTGGTAGGTTCTGGTTTTGGAGCTGGAGCTGGAGCAGTAGTTTTAACTGGTTCAATTGAAGTGGTTGAAGCAATTATGATTGGTTGAACTGGTGTAGTTGATGTAGTTGATGGGATGATTTCTTGTGGTGGTGGTGGTGGTGATGAAGTTGTTGGAATTGGTGCTACATTGCTTGAAATTTCGCTAGTTTGTGGAGCAACAGCGGTGGTTTCAATTGATGTTGAAGGAATGGTACCATTTAAAGTTGAAGTAGCCAAAGTGGTTGGATTAGCTTGAACAAGTAAAGTTTGAGTCGAAAGTGAATCAGCTTTTTGAATAACAACATGAGCTTCAATTAAAGTTTTATAAGCATGTTCGAAATCGCCAGTAACAACACTTGAAAAGACAATGTCTTCGCCGAAAATATTAGTTGAAAAAACCCAAGTATATGGAGACATCGTACTGCTTTCGCTACTTTCAACGGGTGATGATGTTACATCGCTACCGGCGGTTACGGTAGCATATTTAGTAACTCTGTCGGTTTTGGTGACATATACCATTTCAGATGAGACGGTTGACACTAAAGTAGTTGCAATTGCTGCAACTTGAATATTTGAAAACTTCATTTACAAATATATATATATAACTAATGAATGTGGAAATATTGTTTAAAAAACACCTGATATCCTAAATAATAATGATGATAATACGAAGGAGTGACTGAATAGTAGGACTGTTCTAACGAATGAAAGTTGGTGGATGAAGTAAAGAAAAAGAATGAAAGTGAGTGTTGATGAAAGGAATGAATTAAAGTTTAAAAAATTGAATGAGCATACATTTGATAGTATTTATATTTGTTTATTATAAAAGTAGGGGATTCATCAAAAGGGGGGTGGGTCTAGAATTCAAAACATTTTATTTTTTTTTTTTTCCATTTTTCTTTGCGCGTTGTTCGTTAATTATTTAATTTTTTTATTATTTCCTCTTCCGGACGCTCTGTATGGGGTGCGGCTCGGAATAATTCTTATTTGGCGTTGATTTCTTTTTTTTTTAGTTATTTTTTTTTTCGTGCCCAAATCTACCGATTCATCAATTTCGAAAACGAGCACAACCTAATAATTATTATTTTGCAACAGAACAATCTTCTACAAAATAGCCTCTAAACTCTGCGTATTGAGAACGATGCTCGCTCATTGCTGTCTATAGTTACATCTTATGGTTATCTATATGATTTGTAATATAGTTAAATCCCCATATTGGAACAAACAGCTGTTCCTCTTTGTCAACGTTTCTCTTCAATCAGCAACTTTGGCTTGTGATACAAGAAAAAGAGTACTCCTTCATCGAGATACGAGAGTTGGACTGAAGAGAGTCAAATCTAAGATTGCTAGATTTGAAAAATCGACAATGAAAATACGTCAAGATGAACTAAAGTTTAGATAATAAAATATTTTTTTTATTGTTTTTTTTTTTTTTCATTAAAACTGTATATTATTTTTTTTTTTTTTTTTATTTTTTTTTTTTTTTTGGGCTCGTACATTTGAGGATAATAATAACAAACTAAATAGATTTCTAAAAATTCAATGTAATAAGCCGTCGGTCATATCGTGTAGTTTGCTGTAGATTAATTATTATTTATATGGGATAATGTTTGTGTTTAATTATTTGCATAACCTGATTTATTTTTAATTCTACTACTCGAGGTACTCTGATAAATTTGGATACACAATTTCGTATGGTTCACAACTACCAATTGTGTCACCGTCTTCAACATATTTACACCAATTGACAAGAAATTTGTTTTCACTCCTGGATAATAATTCTAGATCCCCAATTACACATAATTGCCTTTTTGGTCTTGTTATAGCAACGTTTAATCTTCGTTCTTCTTTTAAAAATCCAATTTCTCCTTTTTCATTCGATCTAACTAATGTCAATATAATAACCTCTTTCTCTCTACCTTGAAATCCGTCAACGGTACTAATTTCAATCTTTGTATCATAATTATCAAATTGCTTTTTTAACAATTGTACTTGTGCGGAATAAGGAGCAATTATTCCAATATGTTCTGGATTTACTCCATTTTCAATTAATTGTGCAACGTGTGCTTTTGCTATATAAATTTCCATTTCATTATATTTTGAATCACCTTCTATTGATTCACTGATCTGTTCGGGATATTCACCACCTTGTGTATCGTACCATATACATTTTATATTTGTATCTTCATTATTTTTAACATTTGGCAAATCAATTAAACTTATATTTTCAACTGAAGAATCACATATTAATTTATTTTGATACAATTGTAAACTTGGAAACTTCATAATACTTGAATTCATTCTATATTGAACATTTAATAATTTTTTGAATTTTTCACCCTCTAATTTATTAATTAATCTATCAAATAATGTAATTTCCAATTGTTTACTTTTCAGATTGATTGTGGGGGGTAATTGAAGATGATCACCAGCAATTACAAGTCTTTGAAATTTATCATTTATCATCAATGGTATCCAACATTGTGGTTCTAACGATTGTGATACTTCATCGATTATAATTGTATCGAATTTCAAATCATTATTACGTAACTCATAAGATCCTGCTCCATGCAAAGTAGCTATAATAACTTTTGCATTAACTAGTAATTCATGAACAACTTTTTTCTCACGTTGTCGAAGGTCTTTTTTCAAAAATTTCAATTCTTGATATAATTCTTTTCTTTCTGCATATCGTTTACATTTTTTAATCTTATTTAAAACAGTTTGTATATCACTTTCAATTCCTTGTATCACATCTTTACCATAAGATCTTGATAAAATTTCTAGTGAATGTTTTAAATTTATCGGTAGTAATCTTGCTGGATGTCCAATTCTAATTAATTCACCTGGTTTATATTTATCACCTAATCTTTCCAATATGGTATCTATCGAAATATTTGAAGGTCCACAAACTAATACTTTTTCACCTTTTAAAGTCAATTGTTGAATTAATTCAATCAACGTATATGTTTTCCCAGTGCCTGGAGGACCATGAATTATTGAAATATTCGATTTATTTATCGAGAATTCAATAGCTTCCTTTTGTGAATCATTCAATTGAGTATTAATAAATGAAATTGGAAAATTATCATTTTTAAAATTATGTTTCATTTCACCTAGTAAAATTTTATGGATATCATTTTTGGTATTTTCATTCAATTCATTTATTTTATTCATTGTTGTAATCATTCGTTTATAAGTAATTGAATTTGCTAATTTAATTAAACAAATTCTAGTTTGATCATTTGTGTTATTATAATATTGTAAAATTTTATCATCATCGATTGAATCATCTATCGAAATTGAAATCATTTCTTTTGAACATTTTAAAACAACACCTTCTATAGCATCATCATCATTGACATTTTTCATCCTTGTTATTCTAACAATATCTCCATTTTTCAAAATGGATGTATTTATTTCACCATTTGAATAAGCTACATCTTGAGATAATTCAATGATCGTTTTACCACCTAATCCAGTTCTTAAATTTGTGACATTTAGATTAATCAATGCTAAACCTAATTGATTTAACTTTTTAGGTTGATATAAATTGATATAATTTTCAGTTTGAAGAATATCATATTTTTGTTCTTGTAAAATTGCAGTTTTAAAATTATCAATGAATTTCATAAGTGAATGAGAAAAAAAAAAATTAACTATGTATTTGCGAATAAAAATTTACAAACTAAAATTTTTGCAACAATTGTTTAAAGGTAATCTTGTCATATATATATAGAAGGATAGTTAACACCAATATAACACTATATTATTAATGTAGAACTTTTTTTGTTAGTAAAAGATCAACTTCATATTTTTGATCAATTTGAATTTATATCGAATGGTGCTACGCCATTACCCAGTTGCAAAAAAAGCAAATAAGAATATAGTAATAGTATCAATAACTGAATAGTGAGTGTTGAAGATGTTAAGTTTAACATATATTATTTTTTAAATGAATCAAGATCTCTACCTGTTTGTTCTTTTAAATATTTATTACTTTCCTTTTGAACGTAATCGAATATCAAATTTTTTTGTTTAAAGTAACCTGAATATCTCAACAAGCTAACTAATTTATCGTAACATGATTCACCAAATGTTAAATATTGTCCAAACCATCTACGAAAATCAATTGATGAAAAATTTGAAGTATCAAATTGTAAACCTGTGTTCCGATGTATACCAGCCAAAATAATTGAAAGTAATACTAAATCTATAGCATAATGAGATAATCTACTGATTGTCTAGATATATGTTAGTTGTGTTGATCCATTTAATGTCTGACACATACCCCCATGGTTTTAACAAGAACTGAGAAATTTATTGATAATGAGAAAAATATTTTTTCGTAGATTAGATAAAACAAAAAATCATCAAATTATATTGAAATATATACATTGACCTATAAAGATTTGGTGGTGGTGTTGAATAACATAAAAAAGAAAAAAAAAAAAACACAAATGATAGTACCCCAGTTTCAATAATTCAAACATTCAACTTTATGATCGCCCAATTCACTTGAAGTATCAAATTCACGTCGACAATGTGAACATTCATATTTTTTAATACCTTTTAATCTAACTGTCATTGTACAAAAGAACAAGCCAAATATTATTCAGTGGTAGCTAGTTGTTTAAATTGGAAAGAGTTAATTATGTTTATATACAGATGATTTCATGTTTTAATTAATTTTAATAAATCGTTTATTTGTCTGATTTAAAATTACCTATTTAATTAAGGTCAATGTATTTTGTGTAACATTTGTTTTTTGCTGCAAAAACATTCAAGAATATGAATCTTTATTGTTTTAAAAAAAAAAAATTATCCTAAAAGTCCAATTTACATACTCAATACTTGTAATTTGATAATAAATTTTATCTAAAAACTTCACTCTTCTTATTTTAAATTTAACTGCAAAAAGTAGAAATCATTTTCATCGATTATTTATCTTTGGTAATTCAATCATATCTATTTCACCTTCGGTATTCAGATCGTGCAGTATTATTTGATGTGTTCTACATGTTGATTTACTAAGGTATATTTCATTACAATAACAGCATTTATAAACCCATGAACACAGATGAAGTTTAAGTTTTAATTTTGAAGCCATAATTTGATAATTTCTAACTTGTAGACTTTTAAACTTGTTTATATATTTGAAAAAAAAAAAAAAAATATCATCTAAACCCAACAGTTTATTTTTGACGATTGAAAAATTTAATGATTCGTATATTTTGATTTCTTTTACCATGACAACCAATTATTGAAATAAGAGTAAAGTATTATAGATTTAAAAAATATCAGTTCAATTAATTATTTAATTTGGGAAATTTTCATGCTTCTATAATCAAAAAAATTTGATTTATTAAAACTATTATTATAAATACGATAATTTAGAGTGAAGATGGATGGATTTTCACTGAAAATCAATAAGTTTTCTATTTTAATAATAATGTTTAATATAGATACACATTTAATGTATAGAATTTACATAAATCAGAACAAAAAATTATTACATTCAGTATATACATTTATGTTGTACTATGAAAATATTTAAGTAAATGATTATGAATCAAATTCTGTTTCATCATGACAACCAATTTGTAATACATCGTAAATTCCCGGGTAAGGGAAAGTTAAATCATTAGGTTCTTTAATATTAAACTCAAACATGACTTTTAAATAATAGTAATACCGAAATAATTTTTGAAACTTAATTGTATAAGCAATAATGATATTGAATTATTCATTGGATTTTAACTGTTATTTATAATAAATAATTTTGGGTGTTTAACTGTGGTATGTTACTTACAACTTGATTCCTTTTGATCTCTTGTGATTTTCCAGAAAAAGTGTTTTACAAAACACTGTTATCTATTGCGGTAAATGCGTGAATCATTGATTTTTAAAATTCAACGTTGTCAATTCAACAAAATTTTATACACCAGATAACACTTGTGCACAATTGTACAAGAACAACACTAAATAAAAGAGATATCATAATATTAACTTAATTAAACTATTTGAAATAGTCTT
Organism: Insectozyma coleopterorum; assembly: GCA_030565325.1. NCBI lineage: Eukaryota > Fungi > Ascomycota > Pichiomycetes > Serinales > Debaryomycetaceae > Insectozyma > Insectozyma coleopterorum. The sequence goes on from JAJMBM010000028.1 coordinate 59,364, forward strand.
TACTGGCTTTTGTTTGTTGTTTTGATATGAATTTTGATCTATGACATTTGGTAGCTATGAGTATAAAGTATCAATGGATTTTGCATTTAATTATAAATTAGCCGTTTGATATATTTTAAAGAATAATTATAACAGGTTTTGATGGTGTCTTAAGAATAATAATATGTTTGATATTCTTTATACTTTTTGGTTCTTTGAAAAAGTTAACGACAGGGAACTAATTTTGTAAAAATTTAACGTATCGGTTTCAAATTGGACATAATCTGAATGCTAGAAGCTTAAATTCTAAGAATGGATAAAAATAAACAAATAAATAAATAAAGAATAAAATTAGTGTTTATCAAAATATGATGTAAAATTGAAGTTTTTGCAACTTTTTGTTGTTGTGAATTTACCCCTTTATTTATAAAAATGATTTACTTGTGTTCATTTTTTAATATTTTTATTTCAAAGACAATTAGAATGATTATAAATTACATAATCATATTTAATATCGTATATCACATAATCATTTTACATTTATACTGTTTTTATAATTCAAAATAATAAAAATGATAAACTAAGATTTTTTTTTTTTTTTTCGAAATTCAATATACATTACTTTTATAATCTATATAGGCTACCTAAGGCGTGTGGTAGCGAAACCATTAATGAAAGTTGGATGGAAAAAGAGGCAAGTAAAAACCTTACTTGTCACAAAACCATCACCGAAATAATAAATTTGTTGGAACCGAAATGAAACTCTTGGAGGTTAGAAGTGCTTTTT
>JAJMBM010000029.1:0-14798 GCA_030565325.1 Insectozyma coleopterorum
CATAAATCATTATCTTCTTTTATATTCAATTGTGGTTGATTGTTTATTAAAATCAAGGTTTGGTTTTGTATAATTTCATAGATTAACTTGATTCAGGTTTTGTTGTTATTGTTGATGGTTAATGTATATCTTTTATCTCTAGAAAACTCTTAAATATTCGATTCTCTAAATTTATTTCTATTTTAAAAAATTATTTACATTTCGGACAATATTTCATATCACTGTGCAACAATTGAATCATGGATCACTATTAGAATTGTTATATTTCTAATTCCTCTTTAATGACTCTTAAACATGTATATTTACAATCAATTTTTTATTTTATTAAATTATATTTCATTATAAAATCTATAAATAATATTTCATATCATTGTGCAACAATTGAATCATGGATCACTATTAGAATTGTTATATTTCTAATTCCTCTTTAATGACTCTTAAACAGGTATATTTACAATCAATTTTTTATTTTATTAAATCATAAATAATATTTCATATCATTGTGCAACGATTGAATCATGGATCACTATTAAAATCGTTATAATTTTAATTATTTAAATATCCAATTCCTTTAATAAACATTGCTTTAATCTTCGATTTTCTAATTCCTTTTGGTAATAATTCTATTTTTCAGTCCGTTTCAGTAATTGATTATATATTTAAAATTTATGATTCATTTAAACAACATAACTTATTGCTGAAATGTTTAATAAATACATACACATTTCCTATTCATTTTTAAATAACAGTTTTTGTTCATGATTCATAAAAAAAAAGCGGTAGCATAAATAGCTAAAAATAACATTTGCAACAAAAAGAAACCTCAATGACAGAAACCAAGAAAGTTCAACAAGGGGCAGTAGTGGTGTTACATTGTTGGTTAATTGGTTTGTATAGTGTTACCTAATGCTTCAACATTACAAATTTTTAAAAAAAATGGGAAAACCGTCTTTGTAAACAATTTGAAACATTCCAAACAAAAACATTAAAACAACTAATAGATGATAATGGTGACATGGAAGAACTTAATCGTTTCCACAATTGAAATACATTCATAAAATTCCAATCAATAATCTGATCGTCAAAACAAAGGTTTCCACAAATTGTTTACTTTGTCTATTTAATGCTTGACGAAGTGTGTGAATTCAAATTTTATAAACCCATTAAGTCAATCACTAATACTTATTGGATATAGATGATTACATTGCAATTAGCTCAACCAAGATTTATACCGCTTAATTGCATTTTAACCATGTTTTGACCACTGCGGGGTTAATAACTGAATATTTACAGATACCATCGTCACCGTATCATTAAAAAGATCACAAAGAGTTGTTTGCAATTTGACAGCCGTTTAGGTTTTGTGATAAGAAGCTACCAGGTTTAAAAACGCGTAAATTAAAATTAAAAAGATCAAAAAAAAAAAAAAAAAAAAAACATAATTATTTGAAACGCAACCCAAATATAACAATACACCATTTGATTTATTATCATCATGGCTAAGCCAACAAGGAAAAGTACCTTTGTTTTTGACAAATCTATAATATCAACAGTTAAAGAGAATATACCTAGCAAAGAATTGATCAAGAGATTGTCAGAATTACAAGATAAATTATCAATATTGGATGACAGTCAAATTGATTTAAATGATTTAAAACCAATTAAGAATGATTTAATCAATCAGAAATTACTTCACAGCACCAATACAACAGTACAGGCAATTATTTCATGTTGTATAGCAGACGTGTTAAGATTATTTGCTCCTAATGCCCCTTATACTTCGGAGGAATTATCTGATTTGTTTAAAGTATTTTTTAAACAATTTTCAAAACTAACGATAAATTCAAAAGATAAAAATAGTTTATATCCACGTTACCTATATTTATTGAAGCGTATTGCTGAAACGAAATCGATTGTTTTAATAACTGAGTTACCAGATGCAGAAAATTTAATTGAAATTTTGTTCAACAATATTTACACTTTATCTACAAAACAAAATTTTCCACGTGAATTGGAAACTATAGTAACCGATATATTATCTGAAATCATAGCAGAAGCTGAAATTATTCCACATAACGTGATAAAATTAATTTTAAATAAATTTTTAAATCATAATGAATCAAACTTAGTTGGTACAAATATTACAAGTCCTGAATTCAAATTTAGTTTAACTGTGTGTGAAAATAATATCGACAAACTATCCAGAATTGTTGCACAATATTTCTCAGAAATTTTATATCCCAGTACTACCAATGATGAAAATAGTAAAACCACAATTGATGTCATGGAAAAATTAATAACAATTCATAAATTATCTATTCAATTATGGAAATATTTACCACAAATTTTATCATCAGTCATGGCTTTGCTAGATGATGAATTAAATGCAGATAATGACACAATCAGAGTTTTGGCAACGGAAACCGTCGGTCAAATATTAGGCTCACTAAACTATTCATCATCAGCACAATTTAAAGTAAACTTTTTTGCTAATCATAAATCTCTTTGGCAAGGTTGGTTGAAGAAAATTTACGATATGAATAATCAGGTAAGAAGCAAATGGGTTGAACAAATACCAAATATATTAGCAAACAACCAATATCTTACAAGTGAAATTAACGAATCATTATCATCAGGTATATACAAGTGTCTCGTCGATACCGATGAAAGAGTCCGTGAAGCTGCCTGTACATCAATGCAATTGGTATCATTTAATGATTTTATATATAAAGTAGCAACTAAAGAAATCATTCAAGCATTTTTTCAATTGATTCGAGAAAAACATGCTAATATTAGAATCACATCAATAGAATATTTAAGTTCATTGTACATGAACTTTATAGAATCAGAAGAAAATGAGAAAATTATAGATTGTGGTTCAGAAGTGAAAAGATTGATTTTAACAATCCCCAATCAGATTTTATCATTGATATATATAAACAACAAAAATATATCATCTAACGTTGATATTTCATTGTTTGAGAAATTACTTCCGATAACAGAAACCAATGCGATCAAACGAGTGGACCGTATTATCAACCTTTATGGGAATTTAGACAACAAAGGCAAAGAAGCATTCATAGCAATCAATAAAAGACAACAACAAGTGGCAAAAGTTTTAAATACTTATTTTGAAACAATTGAGTTGTATAATCAAGCTGATCACGAGAAAGAAAACAATGATGATGATGATAAAGAATCACTTTTTATAAAGTTGGATAAAATAATTAATTGGTTATGCGTCTCATTCCCCGATGGTTATAATACATACAATTGTTTGGAAAGATTCTACAAATTGAATAGACCTAGATTTTTTAATTTAATTAAAATTTGCATTTCCTCAGAAAGTGATTTTGGTACAATTAAAAATTCGATAAAAGAACTATTTAATAAATTATCAGATGCAGCAAATATAAAATTGGATAATGACAGGAAAAATATTGTAACTACAAAAGATCTTTTATATAATATCAAACTTTTGATTTATAGAGGTTCACCAATCATTTTTAATAGATCAAATGTCGAAGAATTAATTAATTATTCGAAAAAATCCGATAATGTACTCAATACAACTGCAAATGCAATCTTAGAACAAATGTCATTGATCAACCCAGACGTATTTAAATTTCATGTTAGATCATTGATAAACTTAATCACCGGAGATGATGAAATAAATGATTCTAAAGCAAATTCTTTGAAAACTATATATCATTTTATTAAAAAATATCGAGAATTATACCCAGAAGAAGTATCATTCAATGAATCTTTGAAAAAATTAGCAATATCGGGAACTCCAAAAGAAGCAAGATATGCAATCAAAATATTTGGTTTAAGCAATAAGAAAGAAATCTTAACAGCATCAATTGTAACCTCAATTTATCCATTAAACGAATCAAATGAGCATTTTGCAACCCACTTAAGTTCCTTAGCTGAATTATTTTTAGTCGATCGATTAGCTATCCTGGATAAAGAACCAGAGATTACACCATTTGTTATTAAAAAAATTTTCTTACAAAACAGAAATATTAATAGAGAACAAGTGGATAATAAAACTGAATGGATCACCAATGAAGAATTAGAAAAAAATCCACACTACATATCATTATATGAGAAGTTGATTGCGATAAGGTTATTTGTGAACAATTTGAAAAGTTTTGCCGAGAATAATAATTACTATGATCCAGAGGAAGCTAAAAAGAAAGCATCTCCTGTTATTAGGTTATTAATATCATTTATTGGTAACAATGGTGAAATCATCAACAAAACACACGAGTCCTATCCTACTCCAGATCCATTTAAACTGAAATTGAGATTATGTGCCGGTGAATACCTACTAAAACTAGCTAAAATTCCAGTTTATAGTGAAACAATGTTATCAGCAAGTATAAGAAGATTGACATTTTTAATTAATGACGAAAATCAACAAGTTAGAATGATATTTTTGAACAATTTACAAAAGAAATTAAATAATGAATTTGTTAGTGAAAGGTTTTTACCACTAATGTTTTTCAGTGCCATTGAACCAAATTCAGATTTGAAAAATAATGTTACAATGTGGTTACATTCAATGTTTAAAAGAGCAGAAGCAAAACAAAATATAAAATTTGAAAAGTCATTGGTTAGATTAATTCATACAATTTCACATCATGAAAAATTTATATCTTTAATTGAAAATGGAGAAGATGATGAGACTTTAGAAGAAAACTTAATCAGGGGATATACATTTGCATCGGAGTTTTTGATATTTTACGTTAATTTAATTGCTAAACTGGATAATATTTCATTATTGTATTATTTAGCAAGTAGGGTTAAACAATTTAGAGATTCTACAATTAGTTCTTTGGAGTATGACAAAGAAGATGATGAATATTTTTCAAATAAGGTTTCAAGGTTATATAAAATATCCGAATTGGCACAATTAATTCTCAAGGATTATAGTGACTCTAAAAACTGGATTATACAAACATGGCCTGGCAAAATTACGTTGCCCGTAGACATATTTGCGCCAATGGCATCTTCAAAAGAAGCTCAATTAGTTGTCACTAAAATATTTGTACCTGAAAATATTCAAATTAAATTGATGAGTTTTATTAAAAGAAAATTAAGTTTGGATCATAAAAGAAAAGCTGAAGATCTCATCAACATAACAATTAAAAAACAAAAGCAAAAACAAAATAAACCAAAAGTACCTAAAACACCGAAAAAACTCGAGAAAGTAATTCAAAATGTTGCACCAACTAGAAAAAGTTCAAGATCGACTAATAAAGTCAATTATAAAGATCAACTTGAATCCGAGGAAGAAGAAGATGATTTCAACGATGAAATAAGATAATAACTCGTCTGAAAAATAATAAATTATAATATAGTCTTATATAAATGATAACTATGGTTCCATTCTTTTCAAAGTTTCGATTCTACCATTTTTAATCCAATCTTCACCCATTATTCTTACTCTTTGCGCTGATGGATATTTTCTATTAGCAACTACATCTACCAATCCACCAACTACTAATATAGAAATTTTACTACCTTGTCTACCATACATGTCTAAAAATTCCGTTGCTGTGGCTTCCCACCAGTTACCTAATATAGCAAAATGAGTATTAGTCAATAAATCAACCGATAGATTCAAAATTCTAGCCAAGAATTTCCAACTAGATTCAAATGAATAAAATCCAATTTGGTTCCCTTTATGTAATCTTGTCATTACCGACCAAACAGTTACAATCCCACTCATTCGTTCATCATATTTGATATCACTTTCCCATTTATTATCCTCTTTACTCCTTTTATAACCCATATTTAATCTTCCTTGTTCACTATCTATAGAACAAGTATATCCAATTATATAGGGACATTTTTTAATAAACCTGGCGTTTAAAAAGTACTCAAATTCAGGAAATTTAAGTAAAATGCTATATGCCAAATGAGCCAAAGGTATGGCAGCAAATGACCTCACAATTACTTCTGTTTCAGCTTGATCTATAACAGCCTTGGCTATAAAATTCAATATCCATTTATATATAAGATCATTTGATTTTGTAGCTTCAACCATCGACAATACTTCATTTGTGATTTTGGTTAATTGAGCTATAGAATTGGATAATTGACCAAATTTTGGATTTAATTTTCTTTTGAAAGGCATCAATTGTTTTTTCAATTCTTTATCTTCATTTAATCTCGTAACCACACTACTCTTTATATCTGCGATATCTTGTTTGTATTTAAAAAATTGTTTTTCAATTTCATTATAGTTGGTGAAATTCAGTTTCTTTGCCTCTTCTAGTTTTCTTTTATTCTCTAGCTCTTGTTTCTTTTGCAACTCTTGTTCTTGTCGAGCCTTCAATTTTGTTTCTTTTTCTATACGGATACGTTCTTCTTCTTCTTTAGCTTTCCTTTCTTCTTCTGCTTTTCTTGCTTCTTCGATCTCTTTCTGTTTTTGTAACTCCAATTCCTTCTGCCTCTTTTTTTCTTCCTCTAATCTTTTCTTTTCCTCTTCTTGACGTCTTTTTAACTCTTCTTCTTTTCTAATTCTCTCTTTTTCTTTCACTATAATATCATTTACTTGTAGATTTTGTAAATTTAAATTATTAGCGAAAGTATCTATCAAAGCTCTAATATTCGACTCTTCTAAATTTTGATTTCGTTCAAGTTTACATTTTAGTTTTTCAAGCTTTACTTGATCTAGCAATTTATTATGATTAAACACTTGTAATGAATAATTTTTGATCGATTGATATATATCTTGCAAAGGTGAATCTATTGTCAATTTTTCTACATGTATTGGTTGTAATGATTTGTCATAAACAGGTATGGTTATTAAAGGTAAGCTTTCTTTATATGATGGAACTGCTTTCACATCTTGTATCACTATTTCAGTCTTCACTTCTTTATCCACTTCCAAAGGAAAAGTAGAAGGTAAACCGAATTTCATTTCAATACTAATAGATTGAATCTAATATTTTATAGTACACTACTGTTGGTGGTTGATTACTCGCTATCGATACATGAAAAAAAGGGAAAAAAAAAAAAAAAAAAAAAAAAAAAAAAAAAAAAAAAAAAAAAAACAAAAAAAAAAAAAAAACCTTTATTCGAAAAATTTTTCAATCAATCAATGAATATAAAAATCATGAATCGACAATTTATACGTCAATTCTCAGGAACAAAAGCATGCTTAAAACCCGGATACAGTACAGTTTTACCAGTGCATCATTTAACTAAAGTTGTGAAAGCAAAATTAAAACCATGTTATTCGGAAGTTATGATACCAGCGGATGATATCAGATCAAATAGATTTAAACCAACAGAGATTGGTCAAGATAGAGTACAGGATCATTACTATAACACACTAGAGTCTGATTTGTTGTTAAAATTTTATGAACATGATGCTAAAATATCACCAGGTTTGAAGAAAAGAGATTGGGGTCATGACTCAAGGTTCAAAGTGTTTCGAAAAGGTAAAAAAAAGCCAAAAGGTTCAGCAATTGAGACACAAGATATTATTCCAATAAATCATGAAAATGTACCTAGACTACAAAGTTTGGTTATAAATTCATATAACAAGAATGCATTGGATAGACCATGGATGAATATTTGCACAAGATTACAAATCGCAACTATTACAAACAAAAAACCTAAAATTGTATATAATAAATCCAATATATTACCTTGGAAGGTTAGAAGAGGTAAAGAGTGTGGGGCTAAAGTGGAATTGTTTGATAGAGATATGAATCAATTCATTACAACCTTGACTGAAATAGTGTTACCGAGAATAAGAGCTTTTGAAGGTATAAAGTTAACAGCAGGTGATACTAATGGTAATATTACTTTTGGTTTAACTGCTGATGATTGTTTGTTCTTTCCAGAAATTGAGAATTTTCAAGAATTGTATCCCAATTTAAATGGTATGGATATAACATTTAAAACTACTGCAAGAACAGACTCACAAGCTAAAACTTTGTTAAGTAGTTATGGATTCCCATTTTACAAACCAGCAACACGTTCAACATAAACATTGTATGTATATAAAAAATGTAAATAGATTACAGTGTAGAAATGTATTTTAGGTTAGAAAAAATTAACTTTTTAATGCGAGATTTGATTTTCCAATAATATCTTAATTTATGAATGTTACAGATTTCAATCGTCCACGAATATGACATATTATACTCAGATCGTATATTTCAAAAAGATAAGAAATGGTGTGATGGAAAATTAAAATTTTATGAGTTCAACAATAAATTAGAAATATTTAATACAAGTAGTATATTAGTACTGTCAGATTTTTTAAGAGATAAACCCATTGTAACTATATTAAACAAGTGGCTTGAGGTTGATAATGAATTCAAACTACCCAACAACAACTTAGTTGTACAAATACAAGAATACAAAGGTCTTTATGAAAAAGATATAACTAATGCGTTCAACAAAACAACAACATCAACTAAACGAAAATTAATAGATGATATTGAGTTTTTCCCTATTAAGAAATTGCCAATTAATAAAACATCAATTTCCAAGGAGGAGAAACCAAAGAAATTACTTCGAGGTCCATCAAGACCATCTGGAAGATCAAGAACATCGAGTCTAAAATCTTTAAAATCCACAAATCAACACCAAACCATAGAACTAGATCCACAACCTGAATTATTACCCACGAAAAATGATACAAGCAAGACTGTTGAAAAAGCTCTCCCAAAAAATTTAACTGATTTCAGTCTATTGAATTCAAAAATATTGCAAAGAAAACCAATACGAATACATCCCAAATCATCAACACATTTTCAACATCTACATATTGATAAAGAACAAGATAATTTTACTCCATTAAGTAAAAAAACTAACAGTTTTCAAATTACTCCCGAGAATTCACAAATATCCAAAGCGTCACAAAATTCACTACTGTTCGATAGTTCACAAAACTCAAATAATGAATCTGATTCGACACAATCGTTTTCGGGTGCTCGACCGGAAGTAGACGAGATTCCTGATTTTATTGATGATTTATCAGATTTTGAAGAAAGTGAATCATCGATAGATGTACATCATGACGAAATTATCGATATACCTGCTAGTAAAGATATCAATAGTATAGATGACTTTGAATTTGATGATCTCTCAGATTCAGAATTAGAGTCGATTCAAGCATAACATCCCCCCCCCTATAATTAGCAAAATTCAAATATACAAATATATACAATTAATCAAAACCGTCATATTTTTCTTGAGAATAATTTTCATGTCTCTTCTTTTCTTCTCTTGCAACCAAAACCGGAACAGCATTTGATACAAATATTTTTAAAAGTGGAAACGATGAAATAATAAAAGTAATAGCAGGAATACCAGGAAGATTTGCAACTTTCGCTAAATAACCTTGTGCGGGCAATTCTCTATATTCGTTATCATTTATTATTTCAGTAAACGAATGGCTACCTGATGATTTATTAATTGATGAGTTATTAGCTGATTGGGTACGTTGTTGGGGTAAGATAAATTGTTGCATATCACTTTAGATGCAGCACAAATTGTATATTTTATGTTGCTATAATTTTTTTTTCGCAGCTATTTATTTTAACATTTCAAAAAAGCTATCTAATTTTATCATCATTTCTTCAAAAATATCTTTTTTAACCACTTTAGACAATAGAATGAATTTCCAAAATAAATTAGCTGAGCTTTGACTTGCGAAATTCTCTTTAAGTTTCAATTTGATTAGCTTATTGGTATCAATAATTCTATTAATAAAATTCAATGAATTATCTACAGCTTGTCTAACCACAACCCTAGATTCATAATTATAATTATAACTTTCTTTAATACTTATGTACTGGTCCCAGTTATTTCCATTCTTACCACTTTCAAAAAATCCATGACTGAACCTTTTTGAATCTATACCCGGTGTAGTTAAAATAGGTACATGATAAACAAATTGCAAATTATAATTCATCTCCATCCAATTATTTAAAATATTAGATGCCATTAACGGAATTGAATTGATAGTCGATGTCGAATTCGATAAATGCATTTCCTTTAATTCTGGACCATAGTATAAAGAACCAACTAATGAGTTTGGTAAATAAATTGGTAAATTCCTCAATGCAAATGATTTCCTTCTTGCTAATATAACGACCTGAGAATCTTCTTCTTCATTGGGAAGTTTCTTATAATTGTAATAATCAATCATTTTAGTCCACGGAATGGTATCATTAAGGTTCATATCGTAAATTAATTTATTGTCGTTACAGTATAACAAATGATACGATCCGAACCATTTTTGAACATTTAATTGATATTCAACCTTATATCCAGTAAATGGAACATTTTTATTCGATATACATGATTGTGATTGATCCGGTAAACATAATACATAATAACCATAAAATAATAAAATGATGAAAACCATGGCTGCACAAATGCAAAAGCTAAAAAAAAAAAAAAAAAAAAAAAAAAAAAAAAAAACTAAAATCATTGATATTAGTTTATAAATCTAAACACCTATCATAACCAACAACTAAAGTCATTCCTAAAACAATATCAAACATACCTCTATTTTCAGTCCCGCTAAATAATTCTTCATCTTCATAAATAGTAATCCACCCTAATTTGTTATCATCAGGAGTATCATCTTTGGTGTTTGACAGGTAGTACAAACCATCACTACCATAAAAATATTTCTTTACACTATTAATATCAAAATTGAAATTCTCATCATGTTTATAATAAGCACTTTCTTGAAAATGTTTTAATTTTTTTAGATCTTTAAAAATATTTTTTTTTTGACAAGGACGAAACATACTTAAAACAGGTGGGAATTTGGATTCTCCATCTTGGAAATAAATTCTTTTTGGAAATTTTTCTTTATATTTTGCAGATTCATCAGAAGTATAATTTTGGTGAAAATAAATATTTCTTTTATGAACAAGTTGGTATTCTTCTTCTTTAAATTTGGCAAACTTTTTTTGTCGAATTCTCGGAATGGAACCTACATTCCAAACCTTTTGATTTAAATCTGTAATTTCAAAGTTCTTGAAATACTTTGAATGTTTCTTTCTAATTGAATCAATTGGAAAATATCTCGTATCGATTGGTTGATCAAAAGAAATACCTTTAAATATTGTTGCATCATCATACTTAATTAATAAGCCATCATTCAAATAAACATTTTTAGCTATTCGAAATGTGAAGTTTTCAATTTTTTCATTAATTTTTTTCTCTATTGTCATCAATACCTTTAAATTTCTTGAATCTTTGAATACCAATTTGTAGGCATCGCCCGAGCAAGTTTGGTCTGATTTATTTTCTGAAGGTTTCTCTATCTCGACATAATAACTTGGAGCTTGTCGACAATAAACGTGCTTCATATCTGGATTTGTAGTTAAATATAAGTCTTTACCAAATTTCAATATATGGTACTTCCAAAATGGAGGAGTACAAGAATTAGATCCATTAATACTAGAGGAGTCTAATAACTTAGATGACCGTCTTGAATCGATTTTGTGATTGGCTCTTGACTTTAGTGTTGACACGTTTCTTCTGACATCGTTCAAACCTTTCACCGAGTGATTCAATGATTCATCAAGTCTCTTTGACAAATTCTCTATCATGTTTTCGGGTTCTATTTTTACATCAGTTTTATTTGAATCTGCGGATGGTGGTTTTCTTTTTCTTGGAGAACAAGAATTCGTATTGATACTTTTCACATAATTCAAATGATGTTCTAAATTATTATCAGTAGGGTCAACCCCCTCGACAAAATCTTGTACATCTTTGGCATCGTTATATACTATTGAAGGAGCTATATGGTGTTCTTTGGTTATGGCATCATGTAAATCTGATTTTAAATTGTTTGTATTTGAGATTCTTTGATCACAATTATTTAAATCATTTTCCATTTCTGTTAAATACAGGGAGTTTAAACTAGTCATAAGGAAAGTGATAAATTCATTTGGTTGACAATCATGAATTGTATATAATTGAAAATTTACAACCAAAAAAAAAAAAGAAAAAAAAAAAAAAAAAAAGACGGGGAGGAATAAAACTCTTTGTGGAATGAAATTTATTTGATCTATAATACGCAAAGTATATGTTGAAACCAAACTTTTCAAGGTTAGAGTTATAATATAAAAGCATGTGAATAATATACATTACAATAATAACTTGATATATTCTCAAACTTCCATTAACTTGAAACTTTGATTATTTTGTTTCAATCTACAAAAGTCATTCATACAAAACAATATATGGATAATTCCACTCACTCATATTCTTTCAAAGTTTTTTCTTTTCCAATTCTAGATGACTCTACATCATTCCTACATTATCTTTTCCAATTCTACAATATCTTTCCCAATTCCACAATATCTTTCCCATTTCTTGCGTAGAATATAACTATTCACTAAGAAGCACTTTAATATTAATTAATTATTTGCAGCCAGAATTATATACTGCATACAATACTTGTGTTATACCATACAATCTACAGTATATTAAAAATAGTCTATATTTTTATTTAGCAATTATAAAAAAGTTCTTCATCAAAAAATAATTGTACCAAAAAAGAAGATAGATGACGGATTTAGAAGAGAATGATGTATTGTTACCGTCGACCGATAATCATGAAGGGTCAGGCTATGATTACGAATCATGGCAATCTTGTCCAAATTCAAGACAGACATTTCGTATATGTACGAATTTGAAATTATTAATTGATAAAGTGATACCAATTGTATTTGATGAAAATGATTTATTTGCAGCAGACTCGTCGATTTTAAATGAAAAAGTCATTGATTTGGTTTATCAAGCTGCTGGGGGTAAAGGCAAGGGTAAAAAGGGTACAAGTTCGTTCAAATATCAAGCAAGTTTAGTATTTTGTTTATTAAAAGTTTGTGATTGGTATTGGCAACAAGCAGAATTTGAATTAAGCGACAATGAGCTATTTGGTTTAAGAGCTTTATCAGCACAAACCTTGGCTTCGATAATTATTGAAAGAGAAAAAGATGATGAATATTTATTTTTAAGAATGTTGTGTCATAGATTTACGATAAATTTAAATGGAGAAGATTCAATACCAACCAATGCTTTGGAAATGGCCGTTGATATGCATTCAACAATTGTTATTGGCTCTTCTGGATATCAAAGATGTATTAAATGGTTATGGAGAGGTATGATTGTTCAATCTTCAAATGATCCACATTCATATGTCATGTACAAAGGCGCCGCATCACATTCAGTGAGAACACATTTTGATCCAGCAAGAATTAAAACACCATTGTATCAAAATATTTTGGAGATATTCTTCAGTGTTATTTATTTGATTTTATTTACCGTTATTCTAAATACTCATTCGACAACTTTTTCGGATTTGGATGTATTTGAAATTACCTTTTATTTATTTACTGCTGGGTCCATATTAGATGAAATGGTAAAGTGTTATCACGTTGGTTTAAATTATTTGGGATTTTGGAATGTTTTTAATGATTCAATGTATTCAATTATTTCAGTGGCCATAGTATTTAGATTTTTAAGTGTAAAAGCACACGGTGACCTTCGAGTAAGATATGATGAAATTAGTTATCGAGTATTATCATGTGCTTCACCATTAATGTGGTCAAGATTATTATTGTATTTGGATGCCCAGAAATTTGTAGGTGCAATGATAGTTGTTTTAAAAGTTATGATGAAAGAATCATTATTGTTTTTTGTTTTATTGGGAGTTGTCATTATTGGATTTCTACAAGGATTTGTTGGATTAGATGCATCTGATGGTGAAAGTGATGCAACTTCAAAGATTTTAATTTCATTACTCAAAACAGTGATTGGAGGTTCATCATTTGATGATATGGGAAAGTTAGTTCCACCTTATGCATCTGTGTTATACTACATCTATTCGTTCTTATTAACAGTTATATTGATGAATATCCTTATTGCTTTATACTCGACAGCTTATGCAGCAGTTGTTGAAAATGCAACAAATGAATATTTTGCATTAGTAGCCGAAAAGACATTAAGATATATAAGAGCTCCAGATCAAAATATTTATGTTCCACCTTTCAACTTAATCGAACTATGTATAAGTCCATTTGAATATGTCTTGCCTGCACATGCATTCAAGCATTTGAATTATTATATAATGTTGGTTATATATTCACCATTATTATTATATATTACAACTAATGAATTATCAAACGCTAGACGGATCCAGTATAATAGATATAAGGGTTTGCCAGATGATGCAAATGAAAACGATACAGAATGGGATTTAACCGATGGTTTCGCCGACGATAATAATGTAGACAGTATTCAAGAAGGTATAAGAGAAAGAAATTCAGAAGTTAGAAGGGAAGTTAGGGATCAGAGACAAGGGGAACGTCAAGATCCAGAATTTATGATTAATATGCAAAATTATGAAAAAGAAATTGAAGAAATCGTAAAACCAATTAAACCAGCTAGTGAAAAGGGAATGAATTGGCAATTTTATGAATTATATGAAAAAATTGATAAATTAACCCAATTAGTTGAAACTGCATTGACTGAAAACAAAGAATTGAAAAAAAAGATTGAAAAAGTTTAATAAATTTTGCAACCAGTCATTATACAAAGAAAAGATTGAAAAAGTTTACTAAATTTTGCAACCAGTCATTATCAAAAAAAACAAAAAAGCGCTATTAATAATTTTGAAAAGTATTGCACGTAAAAAAAAAAAACAAAATATTTATGTTACAAATTTCATTTTCACCTAATAAAATTATAATTGAAAGTAAACAACTAACCTAACATTAAATTTTTGATTGACACTATAT
>JAJMBM010000029.1:20090-60032 GCA_030565325.1 Insectozyma coleopterorum
TTTTTTTTTTTTTTTTTTTTTTTTTTTTTTTTTTTTTTTTTTTTTTTTTTTTTTTTTTTTTTTTTTAATTGATCTATTCATGTTGCCATGGAAGACATTATAGTTATTACCATAGCCATGCATTGCTAATAACAATATTATAGTTATTAGAGATACAAGATGATTACAGTCCGGAAGGCCCAAATAGAAAATGGGGTTAATAACCTTCTACAAAGAATCATAGATTATATGCATATTTTCTTTTTTCTTTATCTCACAATTCATAAAATTTCATATTTAATCAAACAACTTTAGTAATCCAATTCGCCCTTTTTTTTTGGCCCCTGTTTCATTATCTTCTTCTTTATTTCTATTATTCTATTTTCTATTACTGTTTTACAATTTTTGTTTTTATTTAAGTTATGACAACAGATGCAAATCAGGATGACATTCTAACAACGACTACTTCAAGGACTACATTAGATAATCAACTATTTGTTCAAGACCCAATTGTGACACCAATTGGTAAAATTGAAACCATTCAACAAGAACAGCATAGTTCTAATCAATCAACCCCCTTGGCACTACCTACAACCAGTTCCACTGTTAATCATGGACACCATAAACGTCTAATTTCATCTGTATCACTCGATTCATTTTCACTTGATAATGAAGATTATGAAACAAGTTTTAATAATTTATCTATATTTGCTAAAATTAAATTATTTATATCAAATTTCAAAAATAATTGGATTTTGCCTAATGTTGGTATTTCATTGCTTATATTATCACAATTCTTAAACTCAATAATGGTTACAACTTGTAAATTATTAGTTACTGATAAAGATTTCAATAAGCCTATTCATCCATTAGAAATATTATTTGTTAGAATGATTATAACGTATACTTGTTGTTTATTATATATGGGTATAACAAAATCTGTGCCCGAAGCACCGTTGGGTCCTATAAAAGTTCGGAAATTACTAATTTTGAGGGGTTTGGTTGGGTTTTTTGGTGTTTTTGGTATGTATTTTTCATTACAATATCTAAGTTTATCAGATGCGGTGGCTATAACATTTCTCATTCCAATGGTTACTGCCTTTTTGGCATTTACAATATTAAAAGAAAAATATTCAGTTTTAGAAGGTATATGCTCATTCTTTTCGTTAGGTGGTGTTATATTAATTGCAAAACCTTCATTTATATTTGGTAAAATTTCAGAGAATGAAACTAATCCAATTAATGAATCTATTGAAAGTGCAAGTACAGAGAAACGAATAATTGCCACGATTGTTGGCTTAATTGGTGTTTGTGGTGCATCTTGTGTTTATATTGTTTTACGTAAAATTGGTATGAATGCCCATCCATTATTATCAGTCAGTTACTTTGCGTTAATTTGTTGCATTGTTAGTTTTATTGCAATTTTAGTCTTACCTGATTTATCGTTTGTATTGCCTTCAAATTATTATCAATGGTTCTTGTTTTTAGTAATTGGATTTTCGGGATTTTTTATGCAATTCAGTTTAACTGCTGGTGTTCAAAGAGTTAAAGCCAGTAGAGCTAGTCTTATGGCATATTCGGGTATGGTTTTTGCGATAGTCTGGGATTTAACTATTTGGGGTCATTTTCCGGGTTTATTAAGTTTCCTGGGTATTTTATTAATTATTGGAAATGCAGTAATTATATTAAAATTTAAGCCCGAAATTGATCAAACCAAAGATTCACAAGAGTTTAAAGATATAGAAAGTGATGGGAAATATAACGAATTAAATGAACATGAATCGATTGTAATGGATGAATTTATCTGACGATGATCATCATTATGTTAAGGATGATGTATATGGAACAACAGAATAATTATAGAGCATAGACTATTAACTTATTTACCATTTCATTTCGTATGTATATTTTTATGGGTTATATTTAGATGGATTTTATATATTGAGATTATTTTGGTTGACAAATTTCGAATATCAACTTTCGTCTCTAAATTTTATAAAAAAATCGAAGTAAATCTGTCGTGAGCTCTCAAAAGTTGATCTTCTTTTTTATTATACTACTTTACCACATTATTCACGAAGTTTTAAGTCTGGCAGAGTTGGATTGTTTACTAAATCAGTTGAGATAATCTGTATTTTTGATAAACGTGAATAGAAATAGTTGTATCTTGTTTTGAACTTAATTTTTTTGTTAGGCCGGTAATGCTTTTGAGTGGTAATTTATGGGGGGTGTTTCAATTGTATGACCTAGTTGAAAACGAGTAAGCTTTTCCATTTGACCTGGATTGTCTGACATTAAATGTTTTAATGTTTTTCAAATCATATACATCTGAATTAAACTTAGTTTTTAATAGACGTCTAAAAGGTGCAACGTGATGTTAAGAGAGAGTTTATCCCTTACAGGTTGGACGAATAGTTTCAATAAATAACTAAGAAATACAAACATTAGACAAAAAACAAGAAAAACAATCAAACCAATAACGATTAATTGACAATGAATTGTAAATCAATCTCAGCTAATGCTGTTGTGGGGGTTTTCTGTATAGAATAGATGATTTGTAAGGTTCTACCTAATATTCAGATATAGTAATGCAAAAATAATACTATAGAAATTGGATATGCAGAACAGAAATCTGGCTGCGAATTACATGGGAGCGCGATTTTTTATCTAAGCAAATATTCTAAACCAGAAATAATATTTAAATTGGAAAAGATATTCTAGAATAAACTAGAAAATAAAAAAGTATTTGTAAAAGATATTCTAAAATGTTTCAGAAGTGGAAAAGAAATCTGGAAACGACAACTTAGGACTTTTTTTTTTACAGTATATATTAGGTAAAACTATACAAACAATCTAGTCTCTACAGAAAAACCTACCACAGTCTTAGCTGAGATTATTATTGTTTTCATTGTTTTTCTATCATTTTTTTTTTTATGTTTTTCTTGACTATTGTTGTTACTTCTTAGTTAATTATGTCAAGGTTGTTTTTGTATTGACCGATTGAATAAGATTTTGAATTTGATTACGTTTAATTGGGTTCGTAATCTTCTTTGACGAATTCTGTCGTCGTTTCCATAAGGTGTATATTACTTGTAAGTGTCGGTCTATTCTCTGATAAAATCCTGTTGGAAAATCACGAGCAGCAATTATTCCTGCTATTGTAAATCTATGTGTTGAATAAAATTTATTCCAAATTAGTTTTGATATTCTACAATTCTGATAAATGTATACAAAAGTTGGGTTTTGTTTTAGACAAAATAAGCAATTTGTGCTGCCTTTGTTCGGTCGAACAGGTTGTACTTTGGAGTTTTGTGGATGTGTTTCAATTCTATGACCTAGATGGAAACGATGTAGTTCTTCCATTTGTCCTGGATGGTTGTTTTTTAGTTGTTCTAGTGTTTTTTTCCAATCTTGTTGAGTGAGCGTATATTGAAGACTAAATCTTTGGGGATATATAGGTTTATCTGCCCTTAAATGAAATTTCTTAGATGTACTATGAAATTTTGAGTTAGTTAAATATTTGTTGTCTAAATCTTGCACTTGTGAATTAATCATTTGTTCAGTCGGGGCTATATAGAATTTAATTCACGAAATATTAGGGAAAAAATGGAATAATGTAAGAGTAATCGAGAATTGGAAAAGAATTTCTGAAAACAAATAAGAAAAGAAAGTAAGAATCTAGAATATGCTAGATGACCCTGAAAGAATATAAATACGAGTGGAATTGTTAAAATATTGTTTTGTATAGATAACCTTAACAACATTAGAGAGATTTGATGTAAATAATTAAATACATAATGAATAATTCTACTACAAATAAAAGTACTACAGATATCACGAATCAACAATTTTAAAAAAAAGCCTAATATAAAAAGAAAACCCCAAATTCCCCAAAACTAGCAAAATATTACAATTTTCCATGTTTCTTATTATGTATACCTTAGATGGTAACAGTACAAATTTCTTTTCCCGCATAGAAAACCCACAATAGTTATTTGCGGAATATTTATAGTTATAATATGATTTAAATATTTTCTATATGTTTTTTGTAATTTCCAAACTGTTTTGGACCAAGTGTTAGTTAAAAAAAAAAACTTGGAAGCTTATACTAAACATCTTAATAATCTGTTTAATTTAGTTCTATCCGGTTGTATGTTTAACGTATTATCGTCTTTATTAAAATAGTAATAAGGTAAAGTAAGGGTCCACTACTTTATAAAACGCAACGAAAATTTTTTATAATCCAAATCCATTCAAATCGATACTTTCCAGAATATGCTAAAAAAGGATCAATATCATATAACCAGTTCGAAGCAAAAAGAGATCATCATGAATTTTTACTAAAAAAGGTCATACGCGCTAATAGTGCCACCAAAATTCCAAAAGTTACAACCGTCAATGTAGCATCAATATCAAACACCCTTATCAAACTCAAAATTAAAATTTTAATAGGAAAAGATTTGAAATTGAAGAAATATTTCGATAGGGGGGTCGGGATTCTGTCGGAAAAAGTTGGTTTGTATACATTTAACCCAAGACATACAATGGATGAAAAATAAAATCCATCTTCTTCTAATTCTGTCACTCTTTGAAATATCACAATTGTAACACTGCTATATATGCGTATGTAACTCTCATTGATAAACAACCTGTTTGTTTTAGATGACCCTTCTTTCTTTTTTTTTTTTGCATCCATTTTAAGGTACAATTTATAAATTTATAGTAAATTCCGATTACATAATCAGTCAAGCTATAATTCCGATTTGTCCTCTAAAAACCGCTTTTTTTTATATAATATACGTAACGACATCAAGCACATCAATTTAATCCATCGATAATAAATCAGAGTAATACCAACAGTATCATGGTTGACAAATTGACATCGAATATTACAAATTTATCGAACAATATAGGTTCACATTTGAAACCATCCAATATTGGTTCTCAATTGAAAGATGTTTATCACACCACAAACAATGAACTCACGAATTTAACATATAATGTAAAAACTCATTTACCATTTGGAAATAAAACCGGATTCGATCAAGATGATGAAATAATAGATGAATATAAGTACAATATTAAGCAATCGATTAAAGGTTTAAATTTTGTAATTAGTCAAAATCACGTTTTAGGCAAAAAGTTATTTCCTTCTTTATTATCATTAAATATTAAAATTGTTGTTGAATTCATTCGTCTAATTGGTCCCGATTCATTGTATTTTAAGGATATCGAAAAATATTATCATGAATTTGATTTGTTTCAATCTACACAGGAAATACCCCACGTACACCCTAAAGAACAACAATATTTAGTCGACAGTATTAATTCACAATTAGTCAATTTTTCCCAATCATTAGAGTCATTGAAGTATAATGTGAAGGAAGAATGGGAAATTAATGACGAAATAATTCAATCAAAAACTCATGAGTTGAATAAATATTTAAAAGATGCATTGAAATTGATTAATAAACGAAATAAAAAGAAATTGGAAACTAACAAATTTGAACATTACATTGAAAAAATAAATGAAAAAACTCCACCGTTACTGGAAAAGGATAAGCATAATTTAGAATCTTATCAACATGATTTGAGTAAAGTTAGCAATATGTTCGAATTTTTGAATAGTAAATGTTTGACTATTTTACCACATATAGCATTATGGTTAGAAGAGTTTGTCGAAACAATTACTGTAATGATCATAAACCAACAAGCTAATACCTTTAAGAAATTTATGGATACATTTCAATATTTTTCTGTATATTATGGATTGATTTCTGAACAAGTTCCTGAATACCAAGAGATTATAGAACAATGGGAAAGTGATTCTACAGCAACAAGATTGACTATCGAATCGGCAATTAACATAATCCACGATAAAAACCCTAATAAGCTTGATGAAGAAATTGATGACAAAGACCAAACCCTGAACTTTGACAAATTTTTAACCAAATGGAACAACAAAATTTTACACGATAGAAAACATATAGTCAAATCCAAAACTGGAACCGATGGTGTCTTCCTGGAAATTGTTGAAATAAGTCCATCGAATTATTTAGATCCAAAAATGGATATTTTAAATTGTTATCAACCTCATGATGTTATTGAAATGGATAAAATTCAAATACCAGAATTCAAAAAAGAAGTTCCACCACTTCCACCAAGAGGAAACACAACTGTGCTTAAAAATACATCAACAATATCCGAATTAAAACCAAACACAGCTGCAACGGGTAATAATACCACTCAAAACTTTTATAGAATCCCAACGGAAGATTCGATGGAATCATTATTAATATCAGATGAAGAAACAGATGATGACCTTGTTTCAATTAAAACTGGATCATCAGCAAGCTCATTTTCAACACAAACAGGATCAATTTATCGTAACGAAAATGGTGTAAATTCATTTGATAAGAAATTAATCAAGATTTATAATAATGCTAAAAATCAAATTCAAATTTGTCCAATTACAACCAAATTTGTGGATCATAATACAAATGTTGATTTAAACGTGTCAAGTATTAGTCAGAAGTTATATCTATTACAATCATTTTTTGATAAATTACCTACATCTACAAACAAAATTAAGGTAGCCAAATTTGATTATAACAGCAATGAACCTGGTGATTTATCCTTTAAAAAAGATGACCAAATTGAAATTCTACTTGATTTCCAGGATATTGATACTTTATTTCAACCTAAAAAGCCAAATTGGGCAATTGGAAAAGTTAATGATAGAATTGGATTTATTCCAAATGATGACGGCGAGTAAATAGTAACTTAATCTATATCATTATGGTCTAGCAAATCAAATAATGAATTTAAAACCTTCTCAGGATTTGCCCTCAATCCATTATGGAAAAATTCCGAGGTTATATACTGTTTTAAATTACCTTTTGCGATGAAATTTTCCTTAACTTTTTTACATAAATTGAAATCGACGTATTGATCATCAACATATGTACAAGCCACTATAGGAACTTTGTTCCATTCAATTGTTTTTAAAATATCAGTGTCGTATAACTTTGACCAATTTGTGTATTCATGTAATGCATGAGCAAGTTCTTTGAATTCAGTTAATTCGAAATATGTATCATCTTCATACATAAATTTATAAACCATTTCACCAGTAAAATAAATTTCATCTTCTTTCACATCAAATCTGCTTTCTCTTAGTTTATCAGCACTCCAATTCGACTTGATACCTTTTCCATCACAATAAATCGCTTCTTGAAATAAAGCATAAATCACATTAGTTTCAAAACCTAATGATTGAGTAATATCATTTAACACATTATAAGTAGGTTGCCCTAAAAGTTGTAAATCGTTGTATAATTTGGTTACTAATAAATGTATACTGTCTGTCCCCCCGGTAGCACCAAAATTCAAACCTACTTGCAAAAATCTTTCAGCAGTTAAAACACTTTGATTAGGCAATATTGTTTTATTATGTTTTAAATACTTACAAATTTCAACAACCTTGCTTTTATCTTGTGGGTATTTATTATAATAATGCCAATTTCTTTCTTTAGTTCTTTCATAAGTTGCTTTATAGACATCATCAACCTCAACCCCAATTGGTGGAATACCACCAGTAACCAATACTTCTTTCAAAGAGTCTGGATAAAAACTCAAATATGTAAAGCAACAGAATCCACCGTAAGATTGTCCCATTATCAGCCATTTTTCATCACTGATCAAATATTTTCTAATCAATTCTAAATCTTTTATGATCGAGTCAGCTCTGAAATGTAAGATATATTCTAATTGATGAGCCAAGTTGGAATCTCCATAAATTTTCAGAACTTGCTGTTTAAAAGTCCGTGATTCGATTGGAGTTGAATAACCTGTTCCTCTTTGATCTAACCAAACAATTTGGTAATTTTTCTCTAATAGTACATTTGTAACACTTGTATTTGAAGTTGGAGTAGCACATGGGAACCCCGGACCACCTTGTAAGTATGCAATTAAATGAGGTTCCTTTGGTAATACTATAGTTTTAAAACCATTCAGTTTCGAAATGTAGCTTGCATATTTTTGAGTTATATTAACGACAACTTGAATCTTGTGACCTTCTGGTTTTGAGTGATCCAAAGGAAGTTGAAAACTAATTCTTTGATTGAATAAGTCTTTAGTCTTGAAACAATCGATAATTCTGTAAGTTAACATATTATTCTTGAAATAATTGGATGGACTTGAACTCGATTTTCATTTTAGTTCCGAGCTCCACCAGTAAGCACGTCGTGTATAATTCTAAAACACGCTGCAATAATATTCTGCATTAATTTATTAGTTTTATCATAGCAAAACCTATGGTCTGATCACTACGGTGCATAAAATTGTGAAACCCCACCCCCGTCGCTATTCTAATACATTGATAAGATTTACCTGATTGAAGAGTTAAGATAGAACTCATATGAAAATCGTCATAATAAGTTAGAGTAGTTTATTTAAATCTATTGGGATATTTCAAAATAATTTATTACCGTGTTTGACTTAAAATGGTTAGTAATTTACATGGACTTTTTTCATCTACATTTGGGTTCAAACGCTAACATAACATAACTAAATTCTGTATATATTGAAAAAAACACCCACCAATCGATGTATCACGTGATAAGTGGTTGTATTAGTAAGATTTGTAAATTGGTGATTTACTAAATGATGAATTCAAAATAATATTGGACATAAAGACTACCAATATGATAGATTTAATCCAGATAGTTCAATTTTTGATCAAAGAAAATGACAGCCCTCATTTTACAAGCCATTTACCAAACTTGCAGTATATGGAAACGTACAATTTGTATGAATTTATTAGAATACTATTATGTCAAAGATACCCGACCAATGTAATTCCTAAATATATAAACGAGAAGATCAATGAGTTTATTAAATTTCAACAAAGTTGTAAGATAAAGACATCGACAAAGTGGATCAGAACTAGAAATAGTTATATTAAAAACAAAACAATTATATCATTATGGAACGGTGATATTACAACCTTGACAGATGTAACAACTATTGTAAACGCTGCTAATTCTTCTTTATTGGGGTGTTTTCAGCCAAACCACAAGTGTATTGATAACGTGATTCATACCGCAGCAGGACCAGATCTAAGACAAGCTTGCTATGAAATTATCCAAAAGCAAGGTCACGAGGAACCCATAGGTGATGCTAAATTAACGTTGGGATTCAATTTGGAAAGTAAATATGTCATACATACGGTTGGACCCGCTATCGATGGAGAAGTTCACGAGAAACATAGAAAACAGTTAAGAAAATGTTATTTATCTTGTTTGGAAGTAGTTGAAAATATTAAAGATAAAGATAAGAGTATAGCTTTTTGTTGTATATCAACAGGGTTGTTTGCATTTCCCAAGGATGCTGCCAGTGAAATAGCTATTAATACAGTAAATGAATATCTTGACAAGAATCCAAACACATCAATCAAACAAATTATTTTCAATGTATTCCTTGATGAAGATGAGGTGATATATTCCAAAAATCTAAACCATATTTTTACACAAGTCAACGTTGAACCAGTGCCAATAGCTATCCCATTGATTGAGGAGGCTAAAGCTGTCATTAACGAGGCTGATCATTTGATTATAAGCGCTGGAGCTGGTTTATCTGCAAGTGTAGGATTTGATTATTCATCTGAATTTTTATTTCAAAAGGAATATAAACCATTCTTGAAATATGGCATAAGATCATTGTATGGTACAATCGGTTTCCCATGGCAAAGCAAAATTGATTTTTGGAATTTTTTTATATATCATTACAGGAACGTAAAAGGATGGCCAAAAACCTCAACTTATCAAAAATTATTAAAGTTCGTCAACAAAAAGCAATGGTTTGTTATTACGTCAAATGCTGATGGGTTTTTTATTAAAAATGGATTTGATCCGGAAAAAGTTTTTACCCCACAAGGAAATTATTCACAAATACAATGTTCAAAGAATTGTAGTGACGATTCATATAGATCTATTGATGAATTAGTCGACAAATACTACCCCCTTGCCAAAGAAAGTGATATACCAAAATGCGAAAAGTGTGGTAATGAAATGAGTATGTTTTTAAGAATGGGTGATCACTTTAATGATAGTGTTGTTAAGAACGAGAAAAACAATTACAAATCATTTATTAAAGAGATATTTAATTCTAATAAGAAAGCAGTGATACTTGAGTTAGGTGTTGGTTTAAATACACCCTCAATCTTGAGATGGCCAAATGAAGAGAAAATTGAGAAATTTCCAGATACTTTTAAATTGATTAGGGTTGGTAAAGGACCATCTTGTACTATTCCTATGAATATAAAAGACGAATCAATCGTAATAAACGACGATGTAAGTAGAGTTATAGATTTAATAATTAAATAGAGGAACGTGTATTCGTTTATGAAAATTTCTTGGTGTCAATGTGGAATGCAGAAAAAGATGTTAATATGGAACGAAGAAAGATATACGGGTCGTATATATGAAACTCATCTCAGCTTTTGTATTTTTTTTTTGTGTTTTTTTTTTTTCAAAATCAGATCAGAATTATAAAATATTTTAATGGAACTACAACTACTGGCAAAAAAAAAAAAAAAAATAGTTGCAACAATACAGTTAGAACATGAGTAACGAAATTAATATAGACACCGCTTCGTTAGAACAATTGAGAGATGTTTTATGTAATACAAGTGGAGATACTAAATTAGCTAATAGATTTAGAGCTTTGTTTAATTTGAAGTCAGTTGGTGCCCATTCAGAAGATAGGGAAGAAGCACACAAGGCTATAAAATATATTGCTGATTGTTTCGAAGATGACTCAGAGTTATTAAAACACGAAGTCGCTTATGTGTTGGGTCAAACCAGAGATTTATATGCTGCTCCATACTTGCGAGAATGTTTAAAAAGCAATGATCAACAAATCATGGTTAGACATGAAGCAGCGGAAGCATTGGGGGCCTTGGGTGATAAAGACAGTTTAGAGCTTCTACAATATTATTTTGAAAAGGATCCAGCAATTGAAATAAGACAAACTTGTGAATTGGCTATAGAAAGAATAAAATGGGAGCAATCTGATTTATCAAAAACTGAAACTTTAGAAAAATCATTATACACATCAATCGATCCAGCTCCACCATTAGCCACTGATAAATCATCATCAAAAATAGAGGAATTGCAAGACGTTTTGAACGATCAAAATAAACCATTATTTGAAAGATATAGAGCAATGTTCAGATTAAGAGACATTGGAACTGACGAGGCTTGTTTAGCCTTAGCCAGTGGATTTGACGATCCAAGTGCCTTATTCAAACATGAAGTTGCTTATGTATTTGGTCAAATGTCAAATCCTGTTACTGTACCTGCATTGATTAAAGTTTTGAAAGATGAAACACAAGCTGGTATGGTTAGACACGAGGCTGCCGAAGCTTTAGGTTCTATTGCAACTGATGAAGTTTTACCCGTATTAAAGGCATATTTAGATGATGACGTTCAAGTGGTTAGAGAATCAGCTATTGTCGCATTAGATATGTATGAATATGAAAATTCAAATGAATTAGAATATGCCACCGTCAAATAGACTTATTAATAATATATATATTTTTTTAATTATATTGTGACTCCCTAGTTATTAGTTCTAAAGCGATAATTACATTTTGTACAAGTATAAAAAACTGTTGCACCTTCATCAGCACTTCTCAATTGCAATGTATGATATTGCATTTCTTCATTACCACATTTTGGACATTTTTCTTTTATAGTTGCTCCTTCATCTAACTCATCGGTTTTCAATGTTGTTTTAACTAATGATCTATTTGATTTTAGCTTTGATGGAAATGCATATTCTGAACTTTGTGTTACAACCTTTAAATTTTCAAATGATGATTTTGGGTATTTTTGTAGACAAACATCACAATCTATATGTGAGGATGATGAATGTGAATTTAGTAAATTACCACAATAATTGCAAAATATCAAAGATCCAACAACTGACATAATTTATGTTCGTAGTAGTTTATTAACGTTTGAGTATCAAATATATATATATATATATATATATTTTTTTTTTCTTTTTTTTTTTTTCTGTTTGTTTTAAATTTAAATATACAGAGATGAGAAACGATTAGCAATTATTAGAGCATTAATTGACACTCAAAATATTCCTTCTTTTGAACTTCAAATTGATGTTAGATTAACCGTATATAATCCAATCTGTTTATATAAAAATGTGTTTATAATACAATTATTATTAACAAGACGAAAGGTATAACACAATAATTTGATATTATATCCCAACAAGTACATACATTTGAAAAATATAACTCGAACCAATCCTCTATTTGTATTATAAAGTATTGGATTACTCAACAACGAGGTTTCTTCTTCATTCTTCAGAGTAAAAATACAATATATACGAGTTCAAAGTTAAACATGGGTTCTAGTCAAATATCATATTTATCAAATTTGTAGCAATTCATTTAAATGTATAACTTTCATGTCAACTATTGTCAATACAACCATTGATAATGAAAATTCTCACACTCTTGTATTCATTTTTTGTATCCAATTCAATGTAATAAAAACTTAACGTAGTGGAATTTGGTAGAATAGAAAAATAAAAATAAATTTTTTTTTTTTTTTCAAAATAAATCATTTTTTATTATCAAAAACAATTTATAACAATTCAAGATGGCTGCACCTCAAGCAATGCCCGATTTATCAAATGCTATTGTTGCACAAGACGAGATGGGAAGACCTTTCATTATAGTTAGAGATCAAGGTAAAAAACAAAGAAAACATGGAATTGATGCAACAAAATCACATATATTAGCTGCAAGATCAGTAGCATCAATCGTTAAAACTTCATTGGGACCAAGAGGTTTAGATAAAGTATTAATAAGTCAAGATGGCGATATTACTATAACTAATGACGGTGCAACAATTTTATCGCAAATGGATTTAGATAATCAAATAGCAAAATTGTTAGTTGAATTATCTAAATCTCAAGATGATGAAATCGGTGATGGTACTACAGGTGTTGTTGTTTTGGCAAGTGCATTATTGGATCAAGCTTTGGAACTAATCGAAAAAGGTATTCATCCAATAAAAGTAGCAAATGGTTTCGACGAAGCTTGTAGCATAGCAGTAAATCAATTAGATAAAGTTGCTGATACCATATCAATCGACAACAATGAAAATTTACTCAAGGCCGCAAAAACTTCATTAGGTTCCAAAATTGTTTCAAAGGCTCACAATCATTTTGCTCAAATGGCAGTTGATGCAGTTTTGGATGTTGCTGATTTGGAAAGAAAAGATGTCGATTTCGAATTGATAAAGATTGAAAAAAAAGTTGGTGGATCAATTGAAGATTCAAAATTAATTAAAGGTGTGTTGATAGATAAAGAATTTTCCCATCCGCAAATGCCAAAAGAAGTTAAAGATTGTAAGATTGCAATTTTAACATGTCCATTTGAACCACCAAAGCCCAAAACCAAACATAAATTAGATATAGATAATGTCGAAGAGTTTAAGATATTACAAGATTACGAACAACAAAAGTTTAAAGAAATGATAAATTTAGTTAAGGAATCAGGAGCAAACATTGTTGCTTGTCAATGGGGTTTTGACGATGAAGCAAATCATTTGTTATTAGCAAATAAATTAAATGCTATAAGATGGATAGGTGGTTCAGAATTAGAGCTTTTAGCCATAGCAACAAATGGTAGAATAGTTCCAAGATTTGAAGATTTAACTGCCGACAAATTAGGTAAAGCTGGTAGTATTAGAGAATTAGAATTTGGTACTACAAAAGATCGTATGTTGGTTATTGAAGATTGTTCAAACACAAAAGCAGTTACATGTTTTATAAGAGGTTCCAATGAAATGATTATTGCAGAAGGTGTTAGAGCATTACATGATTCATTATGTGTAGTACGTAATTTGATTAGAGATAATAGAGTTGTATATGGTGGTGGTGCTGCTGAGTTGACATGTTCATTAGCTGTAAGTGAAGCTGCCGATAGACAAAAAGGTATTGATCAATATGCATTTAGATCATTTGCACGTGCATTGGATCAAATTCCAATGATATTAGCTGAAAATTCAGGTTTGGATCCAATTGAAACATTGTCAAATTTAAAAGCTAAACAAATTAATGAAAATAATAGTCAATTAGGTGTTGATTGTTTGGGTAAAGGAACAAATGATATGAAGGATTTATTCGTAATTGATCCATTAATCGGTAAAAAACAACAATTATTGTTAGCTACCCAATTAACCAGAATGATTTTAAAAATTAATGATGTAATTATAAGTGGTAAAGATGAATATTAAAATATACATGTTAGTATTTAAATTAAATTTTTTGTTCGTGTGTTAGATAACAAAATTTGATAACTTGACATTTTTTGTTCGCACTCTTTTTTTCTATAGGAGTTGAATAATCAACTAAATAATCACCGCCGACACCATTTAAATCAACTACTGAATTTATTATATTTTTCAATTAGAAATTACACACATTTCAAAACTTTCATCAATTATTTAGTAGTAATTTTAGCAATCAAAAATGAGTATGGGAACACCAGCAGTTGTCATGGACAACGGTACGGGTCTAACAAAATTGGGATTTGCCGGTAATGATTCACCATCTTTTGTATTTCCCACCGCAATTTGTACTTCCAAAGGCCGTTCAACTAATATCGCCTCAAAAAGAGGTTTAGAAGATTTGGATTTCTATATTGGTGATGAAGCAATTGATGCAGCCCAAGGATCACAGTATAGTTTGCATTATCCTATAAAACATGGACAAATTGAAGATTGGGATCAAATGGAAAGATTTTGGGAAAGTTCAATTTTTAAATACTTAAGATGTGAACCCGAAGATCACTATTTCTTATTGACTGAACCACCATTAAATCCTCCAGAAAACAGAGAGAGTACAGCTGAAATTATGTTTGAAAGTTTTAATTGTGCTGGTTTGTATATAGCAGTGCAAGCTGTTTTAGCATTAGCTGCATCATGGACATCTCCGAAAGTTCAAGATAGATCATTAAGCGGTACAGTTATTGATTCAGGTGACGGTGTAACACACGTCATTCCAGTTGCTGAAGGATATGTTATTGGAGCTGCTATTAAAAACATTCCCTTAGCAGGTAGAGACATTACATTGTTTATCCAACAATTATTAAGAGACAGAGGAGAAAGTGATACTAGTTTGCAAACCGCAGAAAAGATAAAACAACAATTTTGTTACGTTTGTCCTGATATTGTACAAGAATTCAGTAGATTTGATCAATACCCACAAGAGAAGTTTGCTCAATATATTGTAGAATATACCGATAAAAATAAAAAAAACATTGTTGATGTTGGTTATGAAAGATTCTTGGCCCCTGAGATATTCTTCAATCCAGAAATTTGTTCTTCAGATTTTTTAACACCGTTGCCAGTCGTTGTTGATCAAGTCATACAAGCTTCACCAATTGATGTCAGAAAGAAATTGTACAAAAATATCGTTTTAAGTGGTGGTTCAACAATGTTCAAAGATTTTGGAAAAAGATTACAAAGAGACTTGAAAGCAATTGTAAATGGAAGAGTTCAAGCTAGTGAAAAATTAAGTGGAGCTAAATCAACTGGGGTTCAAGTTCAAGTTATTTCTCATAAAAAACAAAGAAATGCTGTATGGTTTGGTGGTTCATTGTTAGCACAAACTTCTGAATTCAAAAGTTATTGTTATACTAAAAAAGATTATGATGAGTATGGTCCTAGTATAGTAAGAAATTTTTCATTATTTTCTGTACCATAGTTTTTTTTAATAATATATTACATTGTAAAATTTTGGTAGCTTTTTAAAAGTAGTGCGCATTTTACTGACATAAATTTATTGATTTTATTAAAAGGGTATATACAAATTTACTTTTGAAAACTCAAATCGACAAAGAGCAAATGTCAACACCTGCATCTACTCAACTACAGGTAGTTGATGGTCTTGCTGTGAACGAAATTTTTAAGGGACTAATATCAAATAATGAAGAAGAAAGACTGAAATATGCTCAAGAATTACTCAATTATTTATCATCAATAGCTCGTGATTTATCATTAGAACAATTCAATAGATATAATAATGAAATAAATAAAACTGTATTTGATCTTTTGCATGGAGAAAAATCAACAGAAGTTTTGGGTGGTATAGCTGCTCTTAATGCTTTGATAGATTTTAATTATGGAGTGGGCAAAGAAAATGCAAGTAAAACTGCCAGGTTTTCAAATTATTTAGGATCCTTAATTTTATCAAATGATTTAGTCATTATGAAACAAGCTACACAAACTCTAGGAAAATTAGCGACAATTGGTGGTACATTGACCGGCGATTTCGTTGATTATGAAGGTAGGAGAGCAATTGAATGGCTTCAAAACGATAATAAGAACTCCAAACAACACGAAAATCGAAGACATGCAGCAATTTTAATAGTCACTGCTTTAGCACATAATGCTCCGAGTTTATTATATCCGTTAGTAAATGAAATATTGGAAAATCTATGGTCACCTTTACGAGACAGTATATTGATTATACGACTAGATACAGCTTTAGCATTACAAAAATGTATGAAAATTTTGAAAGATAGAGATGGTAATAGAAAAAGCTTTTGGATCAAGAGGTTGGTTGATTTGGCTTCAAAAGTTTTGAATTATAATACTGACGTTGATAACGATACATCCTCGTCTTATAACGTTACCCCTTCCAGTTCCCAATCGAATGAAAACATTCATGGTGCATTGTTGGCTTATAGGGAAATACTAGCTTATTATGAAGATCCATACATAGTATCAAAATTTGATCAAATTTATGAAAATACAATGTTGTATAAACACCACAAATTATCCATCATAAGACAAGAATTAACAAACATTTTTCCTTTACTATGTAAAGTGAATACCGATGTAATGATAGAGAAATATTTGCACCGAACATTATATTATTATTTATCACAATTGAAGAAAAACAAAAACCATCATAATGAAATAGCAAATGCTGATAAAAGTTGTATTTTTAGAAGTATTGGTTTAATTGCATTAGAAGTTGGTAGTCAGATGGCAACGTATTTAGATGCGATATTAGATAACATACGAGAAGCTCTATCATACGCAACTAATTCTGGTGCTCAATTGATATTAGCAAATGCGGTAAATTCATCATCTAGTGGTGGCACGGATACCTCCAATACATTAAATACACCAAATCTTGCTAATTTGACATCAGGATCTAAATACACCGCCAGTAGAAAAGAAACCGAACCAGCCATTTTTGATTGTATTGGAAAATTATCTATTGCTGTCGGCCCGGCTTTAACAAAACACTTACAAAGAGATATTTTGGATATGATGTTTGCAAATTGTTCATTATCACTGCACATGCATCATGGGTTACAGACATTAATAACTAATATTCCAACATTGACCAATTTAATAAATGAAAAGTTATTGAATTTATTGAGCTTGGTGTTATCAGGAAAGCCATTTCAGCCTCCGGGATCTCCTTATGGTACTATAAAAGTTAATCAATTATTAGCAAGAGATTGCAGATTAATCATGATATCTCGTGATACAGGAATAAGTATTAACAACATACTTTCAAATCAAGTACAATATGAAAGGTATGATAGTAAAATAATTGTTCAAGCATTAGATATGTTGTCATTTTTTAAATTCGAGAATTATCATTTGAATGAATTTGTCAGGTATTGTACAATAATGTACATTGAACACGATAATGCTAAAGTTAGGTTAACTGCGGCAGTTACATCTTGTAAAATATTTGTCAAGGATCCAATTTGTCAACAAGTTAGTGTTAATTCATTGAATGCAGTTAATGAAGTTCTAGGAAAATTATTATCTTTATCAATAACGGACCCAAAAGCAGAGATAAGAGTTGCCGTATTGGCGTGTTTATACGATGCTGGAAGCTTTGATCCACAATTATCACAAGCTGACAATGTAAGATTATTATTTATAGCATTAAATGATGAAATTTTTGAAGTGAAAAAGAATGCCATTAAAATGTTGAGTAAACTTTCGTCAATAAATCCTGCTTACATTGTTCCGTCGTTAAGAAAAACTTTAATTCAATTGTTATCTAAATTAGAATATTCTACTACAAGTAGAAAGAAAGAAGAAAGTGCTATCCTATTATCTTTATTAATAAGCAATTCAAAAGAATTAACAAGACCGTATGTTAAACCTATAATTGAGACATTGATACCCAAAACAAAAGATGCTAGTTCATCAGTTGCTTCAAGTGCTATTCATTGTATAGGCGATTTGGCAGCTGTTGCTGGTGAAGATCTAAAACCATTCATACCTGATTTAATGCCTTTGATATTAGAGACTTTCCAAGATCAAAGTTCCTCATTCAAAAGGGATGCAGCTTTAAAAACATTAGGTCAAATTGCTTCATCATCGGGCTATGTCATTCAACCACTATTGGATTATCCACAATTATTGGGTATGCTTACTGCAATATTGAAATCTGATAGTTCAGTCAATATAAGACGAGAAGTTGTTAGATTATTAGGTATATTAGGTGCTTTAGATCCTTATAAACATAGAGAAGTCGAACAAAACTCAAAGAGTATACCAACTGAACAAAATGCTCCACCTATTGATGTTGCATTATTAATGAATGGAATGTCACCTTCAAATGAAGAATATTATCCCACGGTTGCCATCACAAATTTAATGAAAATTTTGAAAGATTCATCATTGAGTATTCATCATACTAAAGTTATTCAAGCTATTATGTATATTTTTCAAACTTTAGGTTTGAAATGTGTCTCATTTTTACCACAAATTATTCCCGGTATTATAAATGTCATGCATACTTGTGAACAACCGATGCTCAAGTTTTATTTTCAACAGTTGGGTGATATTATATTGATTGTAAAACAACATATTAGACCATTCTTGAACGATATATTTAAGGTCATAAAAGAGTTTTTTTATGTTAATCAACAATTTCAGGTTACAATTATAGGTGTAATTCAATCAGCTTCAAGGTCATTAGAAGGCGAATTCAAGTTGTATTTACGTGACGTTTTGACCTTATTACTTGGGGTTTTTGAAGATGAAAAATCTGTTAATAGGCCTGCATCAATTCATGTTTTAAAAAGTTTTGTCATATTTGGCAGTAATATTGAAGAATTTGTTGATATTATAATACCCACGGTTGTAAATATGTTTGAATCTGGTCCAATAGAATTAAGAAAACAAGCAATTGAAACTGTAGGCAGAATATCAAGAACTGTGATGCTTAATGATATGGCATCTGGAATCATACATCCAATATTAAGAATTTTAGCTAGTGATTCAGATGAATTAAAAGAAACTTGTATGAATACTTTGAGTTACTTGTTGATTCAATTAGGTTCAGAGTTTATTATATTCCTTCCAATAATTAAAAAAACATTTTTACAAAAAAATATTCAAGCTCCTAAATTTGAACAATTGATTGAAAAATTGCTAAGTGGGGATCCATTACCAGTTAATTTGAGCTATTATAAAGATTATGAATTTCATTCATTTGATTTTACTGACCTGGATATGCCTTCGAAAAAATTGCCAGTAAATCAAGCCGCACTTAAGGCATCTTGGGATGCATCACAACGTCGATCTAATGAAGATTGGCAAGAATGGATTGGTAGATTAAGTAAAGAATTGTTATTGCAAAGTCCCTCGCATGCAATTCGAGCATGTGCTGGGTTGGCGGCTGATTATCATCCCTTGGCAAAAGATTTGTTTAATGCAAGTTTTGCAAGTTGTTGGAGTGAACTTTATTCTCAGCATAAAGAAGAATTAGTTCAATCATTTTGTATTGCATTAAGTTCTCCAACCAATCCTCCCGAGATACATCAAATTTTATTAAATCTAGCCGAATTCATGGAACACGATGACAAAGCATTACCAATTGCTATTCCAACATTAGGACAATATGCTCAAAGGTGTCATGCATTTGCCAAAGCATTACATTATAAAGAATTAGAGTTTTATGAAGAACCGACAACTCCAACTATTGAATCTTTAATCAGTATTAATAATCAGTTGCAACAATCTGATGCAGCGATTGGTATATTGAAACATGCACAATTGCACCATGACTTACAATTAAAGGAAACCTGGTATGAAAAGTTGCAACGTTGGGATGATGCTTTGAAAGCGTATAATGAAAGAGAAAAAGTCGAATCAGATAATATTGATATAACATTGGGTAAAATGAGATGTTTACATGCTTTAGGTGAATGGGAACAATTATCAGAATTAGCAAGAAGGAAATGGGACAATTCTTCTAGTGAAATAAAAAGAAGTGTTGCTCCTTTGGCTGCAGCGGCTTCTTGGGGCCTTGGCCAATGGGATCGTATGGATACTTGTATTAAAGTTATGAAAGCTGATTCACCTGATAAATCATTTTTTGATGCTATATTAAGTTTACATAGAAATAATTTTGAAGATGCATCTGCACATATTATAAAGGCAAGAGATCTTTTAGTCACAGAGGTTACCGCATTAGTTAGTGAAAGTTATAATAGAGCTTATGGTGTTGTAGTTCGAGTTCAAATGCTTGCTGAATTAGAAGAAATCATAAAGTATAAATGTTTACCACAAAATTCTGAAAAGAGAGCCACCATGAGAAAAACATGGAATACAAGATTATTAGGCTGTCAAAGAAATGTTGATATTTGGCAAAGAATGTTAAAAGTTAGAGCCTTAGTCATTAAACCAAAGCAAGATATGGATATGTGGATCAAGTTTGCAAATTTATGTAGAAAATCAGGAAGATTAAATTTAGCCGAAAAATCATTGAACTTATTATTAGAAGAAGGTTCACCAGAAAATCCATCTAGAGCACCACCTCAAGTTGTTTATGCACAATTGAAATATATGTGGGCAAAGGGTCAGAGACCAGAAGCATTAAGACATTTGGTTGATTTCACAACTAGAATGTCACAAGATTTAGGATTGAATCCAAATGATTTAATAACACAACCATTACCCTCTGAAGGTCCAGGTATACCAAAGCACGTTGAAGAATATACAAAATTGTTAGCAAGATGTTTTTTGAAACAAGGTGAATGGCAAATTGCTTTAAATAATAGTTGGAGATCAGAAACTTCTGAAATCATATTAGGAGCATATTTATTAGCTACACATTTTGATGATAAATGGTATAAAGCATGGCATAACTGGGCATTGGCCAATTTTGAGGTTATATCTTTATATACTAGTCAAAACACCAATAATAATAAAATTGAAGTATTGGATGAACAAATGAACGGAGACCATAGAGAAATAAATCAACAAAACCATCAACAAGCTAATATTATTCCAATTGAAGCCATTCAAAGGCATGTTATACCGTCAATCAAGGGGTTTTTCCATTCGATTGCATTATCAAATTCAAATTCATTGCAAGATATGTTGAGATTGTTGACTTTGTGGTTTAAATTTGGTGGTATTCCAGAAGCTGCTCAAGCAATGACCGAAGGTTTTAATATGGTAAAAATCGACAACTGGTTAGAAGTTATTCCACAATTGATTTCAAGAATTCACCAACCAAATCCAATTGTTAGTTCCTCGTTATTTGGTTTATTGACAGAATTAGGTAAAGTACATCCACAAGCATTAGTATATCCATTAGCGGTTGCCATTACATCAGAATCAGCACTGAGAAAGAAAGCAGCTCAATCAATTATTGAGAAAATGAGATTGCATTCATCAAGTTTAGTTGATCAAGCAGAATTGGTAAGTAGAGAATTAATTAGAGTTGCTGTATTATGGCATGAAATTTGGTATGAAGGTCTTGAAGATGCATCTAGATTATTTTTTGGAGAACATAATACTGATAAAATGTTTGAAGTTTTAGAGCCATTACACCAAATGTTACAGAAAGGACCAGAAACAATTAGAGAACAGGCTTTTGCAAATACATATGGTCGAGAATTAGCAGATGCTTTTGAGTGGGTATTAAATTTTAGAAGAACTAAAGATATAACAAATTTGAATCAAGCTTGGGATATTTATTACAATGTATTTAGAAGAATTACAAGACAATTACCACAATTGACAAATTTAGAGTTGCAATATGTTTCTCCAAGTTTAGAGAAAGCATTTGATTTGGATTTAGCTGTTCCAGGTACATATGAAGCTGGCAAACCAGTTATTAGTATTTTAAGATTTGATCCGGTGTTTTCTGTTATTTCTTCAAAACAAAGACCCAGGAAATTAAAATGTAAAGGTAGCGACGGTAAAGAGTATACTTATGCTTTAAAAGGTCATGAAGATATAAGACAAGACAATTTGGTTATGCAATTATTTGGATTGGTTAACACTTTATTGACAAATGACCCCGAATGCTTTAAAAGGCATTTAGATATACAAAGATATCCAGCTATACCATTGTCACCAAAAGTTGGTTTATTGGGCTGGGTTCCTAATAGTGACACATTTCATGTTTTGATTAAAGCTTATAGAGAATCAAGAAATATAATGTTGAATATTGAACATAGATTATTATTACAAATGGCACCGGACTATGATATCCTAACACTTTTACAAAAAGTTGAAGTTTTCACCAGTGCATTAGATAATACTAGAGGACAAGATTTATATAAAGTTTTGTGGTTAAAATCCAAGTCTTCAGAAGCTTGGTTAGATAGAAGAACAACCTATACCAGATCTTTGGCAGTGATGTCGATGGTGGGCTACATTTTAGGATTAGGTGATAGACATCCATCGAATTTAATGTTGGATAGATTTACTGGTAAAGTTATACATATAGATTTTGGTGATTGTTTTGAGGCTGCCATTTTACGAGAAAAATATCCGGAAAAGGTTCCAT
Organism: Insectozyma coleopterorum; assembly: GCA_030565325.1. NCBI lineage: Eukaryota > Fungi > Ascomycota > Pichiomycetes > Serinales > Debaryomycetaceae > Insectozyma > Insectozyma coleopterorum. The sequence goes on from JAJMBM010000029.1 coordinate 42,954, forward strand.
TTAGATTGACAAGAATGTTGAATTATGCAATGGAGGTTAGTGGAATTGAAGGTTCATTTAGAATAACGTGTGAACATGTTATGAGAGTTCTTCGAGATAATAAAGAATCTTTGATGGCTATTTTGGAAGCTTTTGCATATGATCCATTGATCAATTGGGGTTTTGATTTTCCAACAAAAGCTGTTGCTGAAGCAACTGGTATTAAGGTTCCACAGATTAATGTTCAAGAATTATTGAAAAGGAATAAAATTGATGAAAAAGAGGCTATACGATTGCAAAAACAAAATGAATTTGAGATACGAAATGCAAGAGCGGCATTGGTTTTAAAAAGAATTACTGATAAATTGACGGGTAATGATATTAAAAGATTAAGAGGTTTAGATGTATCTACACAAGTTGATAAATTGATTCAACAAGCTACTAGTGTTGAGAATCTATGTCAACATTACATTGGATGGTGTTCCTTTTGGTAAAAAAATATTAAATTCTATGCTATTTTTTTAGATATACTAGTAAATCCAATACCTTTAATATTGACAATAAGAAAGTTATTATCTTGTTCATCCTCTTTTAAAAATGCTTCTACTCCCAATACCTGTTTCAAATCTCTTAAATTATAAATAAATTTTTCATCAACTTGATCTTTATGAATTATTATTCTACCAATATCTTCTTTACCGATGCTCATATATACCAAACAAAACAATACTTGAAACCTACCAACACAACCACTTTTTGTAATTTCGTCTAATAATTGATATGTCGTTATCTCACTTAAATCTTCTGGTAATTCATTGGCTTTCCCCGTATTTTCGCATAAAACTCTCCATCCTCTTTTATTTTCAGCAATTAAAGTTAAACCAAAGCCTGGCGATTTACCGGAATTATCTCCTCTCCAAACATCAGCAGTAATATTAACTTCACAACCAGTGGATTTCAAAATTTTTCGAGATGTATCTATCATTCTATTTACAACAGAGGGTGAAACTCTCGTACAATATGCAATGCCTCTAATGATTGAGAATTTGGGTATATCTATTGCATGCAAAGTTAATGGTTGTTGAATTAATGTATTACATTGCAAATGGACTTCACCACCACCCAATGGAGGACTACCTCTTTTTAAAATATGCAACTGCACTTCCCTAACTCCAAACTTCTCCATAACAGGCAAGAGACCCCATTTGATTACATCAATTCCCGAATCTTTATTATCTTGAGAGTTTGTTAATCCATTGAATATTATATTAAACTTTTTCTTGGAAAATGGTGCCAACATCACTATAAATTCAACAAAATAACCTATTGGCTTTGAGTGAGGACAGTTATGAGTTATATCGCCTCCAATAACTATACCAGGTTTAAATATGATGGTAGTACCTGTATAAGATATTTCTATATGTGAACCATTGGTAATACTTTCTAACAATCTCAAAAATGAAACTTCATAATCTTTCAACCCAGGATTCAAATCATCAGATCTTATCTTGACTATTTTAATAGCCTTACCAGATAATAACGATAATACTAATCTCAATCTAAAATTCCTGTGACCTTCAAAGGTGATGATATTATTCAGTTTTGATGACATTATAAATCACTGGAATTTTTTAATTATTTGAGAAGCTCATCATCTCAAATCTATATTTAAGAGTACGCACACACGCGAAAAATAATTACTACATGTTTGGGCCTCGGTACACGACATAAGTTTTTTTTTTTTTTTTTTTTTTTTTAATTTTTTTGTTATCAAACAATTGCAACGTAATAATTATATATATGCATATTTTCAATAACACATGAATTTTCAAGACAGTCCAAATTTAAAAAGAAGTACTAGTGCATTAGATAATGATGAATCAAAACGAATAAAGCTAGATAACTCTACGAATTTACAAAACTTTGAAAATAAAGATTTATTACTAATTCAGAATGAAAATCACAATCTTGCCAATTCGTCATCTACATCAGTTCCTCAAAAACAAAATGATCAAAATGATACATCTAAGTTGAATGATGCATTAGCAGCAGCTGGAGTTGATATTCAACATGAGGAGGATTTACTTCTTCAACAACAATTGAATAGAAAAGGAGCAAGTGGGGATGGAGTTGCTTCATTATTAAGAGTTTCCAAACCACCAGCATTTTTAAACAATTATCATTTGGCTGCTTTCTTAGGAAAAGTTGCTAAAGAGAATGGTATACATCAGAATTTCTTACAAGATGGTGAATTATTAGAATTGATAAGTGCTGCTTGTGAAAATTGGATTGCGAACATCGCTACTAAAACTATAATATTATCAAAACATAGAAGAAGAGGTATACCCAATTTAAATAAAAAGTTTTTAGGTCACTTGCCCAGATCAGAAGTATCTAAAGAGTTGAAAGGTTTGGCTCAGAAACAAAAGGATGTGGAAGAGAAAAGAGTTCAAAGAAGGATACTTTTAGGATTAGAAAAAGGAAATGAAGGAGATGATGATAGTAACAGAGCTGGTGCCGAAGAAACGCTACATAGAGCAGCGAATGCAACTGCTGCTATGATGACATCAAACCCAAAAAAGAAATATAGCTGGATGACGTCAAATGCATCTGGCGGTGACTCAATTGGATCTAAAAGTGGTACAAGTGGTGATAAAGATAAAAATAAGCAAAGTCCCATAATATCAATTCGAGGTGATAATGGCTTACGATTCAGAGAAATCAGGTCAGCCAACTCAATAGTTTTAAAAGATTTATTAGGTGCAATTGAAGGAGAAAAGAAAGGTACCAAGAATGCGGTTATAAAAGGTTATGCTAAATTGAAAGATTAATATAGGACTTTTTTATAATGTATAATATTTAATGATGAATTGTTTAATCTACGGTTTTGATGTTTTTCGGTATAAAACGGGGTATTTTATTGTGAATGTTGCCATTCTTTTAATTGTAAAAGGTACATCACTATTCGAAACTATGCACTTAGGAACCGTACGCAATATCCCACAAGTTGAATTTCCTCTATATATTTACGAAAAATAAACCTAGTATTTGAATTCATGTTTTATTTTAGGTTTATCTCGCGTTGCATATTAAAAAAAAAAAAAAAAAAGATCAGTAAACAAAAACAAACAAAATATTCTTGCCATTCACTTTGACTTAATGGATTTCAATTTAAATACATACTTCAATGCATTTGAAGTGGATAAAAATTATGAACTAGAGTTTAGTGATATAAATAGTAAATTAGAAACTACAACTGAGTTATTGGCAAATAATCCAGATTCAATACATTATAATGATGAATTACTAGAAGATTTAATTGATTTGACACAAGGTTATAAGCAATTGAATAATAAACAACAGAAGCAGTTGGCTTATTTGGTTACATCATCCTTTAATGCCGTGGGGCAACAAATTTTAATCCAAAGTGAAAATGAGGATTTTCTAGAAAATATAGCTCAATATAAATCTATTCTTGAAAAATATGGATATTTAATATTTGTCATACTAAAGTACTTTAGTAAAGAAGATTTTTCAATAATAGGTAATTCAAGGTCTCAAAAATCAGTGCCTAAAGATGTTTTAGCCAAATGGAAAAGTAACTGTGCAGAAGTTGCAAATGCATTATCATCGATTTTAACGGTATTAAAAATTGATCTCGACAAAATATTTGTTACTACCCCGGAAAGAAATGCTTATCTTGAACTCTTTTCAAGGCCAATAATCAATTTAATGGAATCTCCTGAAAGAATGAAATTGCAAGATATTAGAATAATGATATTTAAGATATTAAGTATAGCAGTTACAAAACATGGTCATGGCGCTATGATCCAACATTCTATTATTCAATGTTTGACATATTATGCCCACTTACCACAATACATGGCTGCACTTTTGTATACAATGTCTGAGCAATATGATCATACGTCATTAACAGAGGAGGTTTTAAGGGAAATTTCACAAACACATTTTAATTCAAATGATACAAATGGTCCAAAAGCAATATCTGAATTTTTAATTAAATTATCTGAGCTTAGTCCAAAACTAGTATTAAGACAGATGATAAGTATTCAGCAGTTATTGGATAATAGTAATCAAGTATTACGTTGTTCTGTAGTTGAAACATGTGGTAACATTGTTGTTGATATTTTGAAGCATATTCATACTTCAAGTGAAGATGAAGAAAGTCATAATTATGATCATCAAGTAGATGTTTTATTGGATTTGTTACAACAAAGATTTTTGGATCAAAACCCATTTGTAAGAACAAGATCGATTCAAGCATTGACTAAGGTTGCAGATTTAAAAATTAAATTATCAGAAAAGAAGCAAGTCTTTATTCTATTAGCTGTTAAGTGTTTAAATGATAGAAGTACATTAGTGAGGCGAAATGCTATCAAATTGATGTCAAAACTAATTTTGAATCATCAATTTCATTCTGTACACGGTGGTCAATTGGATATAGACTTTTGGAAAACTAATTCAGAAGCAGCTGAGAAAGATTTACTACAATATTTACCAATGGTGGCTAATGCAAATGAAAAAAATGAAGAAGAATCAAATAATGAATCACAAGAACACGAAGGAATTAATGATGACATAGAGGTTGACGAAGTAGAATCAAATAATGAATCACGAGAACACGAAGAAATTAATGATGACATAGAGGTTGACGAAAAAGATGAGGATGTAGATATTGATAATATGGATATAGACATGGATAAAGAAGAACATTCCAATGACAAGGATGGAGAGAGAAACAGCGAGAATATTGATGAGAATGTTTCATTTACTTCAAACCTACCTGATATAACTGTATTAGCAAGAGCAAAATTAAAAGCCAAATATTATCAAGAGGCTGTTGCATTTATTGAAGCAGTAATGGAAGGTACCGATATTGTTTCACGATTGTTATTTTCGAAGAACAGAAATGAAGCAATTGATTCAATGGATTTTCTTGTATTGGCAGATGCTTATGGTATTAAAAATGCTACTATTGGTATTAGAAAAATGCTACACTTGGTTTGGACTAAAGGTTCCTCAGACGAAGGTAAATCGGTAGCTTCACATTTAATTGATTGTTATAGATCTTTATATTTAACAGCTCCAGACTCAAGCTCAAGGATTGATAAAGCTACATATATAGCTAAAAATTTGATTCAGTTAACATACGACGCATCAGTAGCCGATTTGGCCTCGTTGGAAAAATTACTAGGTTTGATGTATGCTGGTAGATACATTAATATCGAGGTCATAAACGTTTTATGGCAAATTTATTCGTTAAATATCGGTAATGAACTGGAAGAAATTATGGAGGAATTGATCAAGCAACGAAGAGGTTCAATTATTATACTAGGGATGTTTTCTCTTGAAGATAACACAATTTCTTTAAACAATATTGATGCTTTATTAACTGTTGGTTTAGGTGAAGTTGGTAGAAAAGATTTGATTGTATGTCGTTATACTTGTGTCGCGTTGCAGAGAGTGGTACCGAATACCAAAAGCAGAAATACAAGAAACATAACCAATTCCAGAATTGAGAAAGAGAATCTTGTAATGGATAAGCTAAGGGAAATCTTAGTTGAATGTTACGATAAATCAGAATGGTATTTAGTCGCTGAACAAGCTATTAGTGCAATTTTTCAGTCATCATCAAATCCAGAGGAAGTCTGTTCGAATATAATTAAGCAAAAAACATTCAAAGTATTCAATGGTGAGGAAATTTTTCAAAATAGCGCTTTATCTCAATTATTATTTATAGTTGGTCATGTGGCCATTAAAATGATTGTGTATCTTGAAAAATTGGAAGGTCAATTCAAAAAGAAAAAGCACGCTACTGAATCCACAAATAATAGGGATACCCAACAAACAGATCCTACTGGTGATAATGAATTAGAAATGATTGGTGGTACTACAGAAGATGATTTTACTGACGCTGTTATACATGTTAAAGAGAAAGAGTTATTATATGGTGAAAATTCATTACTTACAAGATTTGGTCCATTGGTGAAAGAAGTTGTCTTCAAGGCTAAAAAATATGATGATATCGAGTTGCAAAGGTCTGCGGTTCTATGTATGGTCAAATTAATGTGTATCTCGTCTGTTTATTGTGAGGATAATTTACCATTGTTAGTAAAACTTATGGAAACCCATAAAGATCCTGTAATAAGATGTAATTGTGTTTTAGGTTTAGGTGATATGGCCGTTTGTTTTAATAATATAGTTGACGAAAATACTGATTTTATTTACAAGAGGTTAACAGATGAATCAATTATGGTTCAAAGAACATGTTTAATGACTGTTACATTCTTGATTTTGGCAGGACAAGTTAAAGTTAAAGGCCAACTATCATCGATGGCCAAATGTTTAGAATACCCTGATCAAGGAATTAGTGATATGTGTAAATTATTTTTCACTGAATTAGCCACAAAAGATAATGCAATTTATAATGGATTTATTGACATTTTCAGTGGTTTATCAAATGACAAGACTTTACCAAAGAATGAAATGAAGAGTATTATTAAATTTTTGATCACTTTCATTGATAAAGAAAAGCATCAAAAACAATTGAGTGAAAAATTATTGGTTAGGTTAAATAAATGTCAACTGGAAGAGCAATGGAATGATGTGGCATTTGTATTGAATACGATACCTTACAAGAACGAAAATATTACAGATGCGCTAGAAGGTGGTTACAAAATGGTTTCATCTAGAGAGTAAATAGTCCAGTATTATTATAATTATTATTAATTATGTTAGGTAATTGGAGGTAGTAATTGGTAGCGTTGGTAATCAACATTAAATTAGGCCTTTCACCGTCAATGCACGTTAGATTAATCGACTATTGAAAAGACCTAATTTGGTAATAATTACAAATGCACGTGCTATAGTCTTAGGTTATAAATACCATATAGATTCTCTAGTCGAAATAATATACAATAGTATCCTAACAAATTAATAATCGTAAAACTGTTCTTTTTATGAGCACAAAAAAATTGATTTAACGAAAAAAAAAAAAAAAAAAAAAATAAAAATAAAAAGAATAATAAAACAAGTTGAAATAACTGGAGGATTCTTCTAAATAGTGGGGTTGATTATATTGTAAATATGATTCATATAATACAAGATCAAATAAGCCAATTGTCTACAATTGTTGGGTTGGATGAAGCAAGTTTAAAAATTTTATTGTGTACATTGTTATCCTTTCCCTTTAGTATCATTTTCAAAAGGTTGCCCGATCACAATTATCTATTAAAGAATTTATATAATGTAGCTGTATCAGCATTTTATGTTTTTGGAATTTGTGATTTAAGAGGTGGATTTTTCACTTTATTATTTTCAAGTTTAGGAACATATTTTATTACAAGATATTTAAGAACTAAGAATATGCCTTGGGTGAACTTTTTATTTTTAATGACCCATATGGCATATTCACATTTCCATTTGCAGTTTTTTTCCGAATATGATCCAAGTGTTATCGATATCACAGGAGCTCAAATGATTTTGGTAATGAAGTTATCGGCTTTTGGTTGGAATATTTATGATGGAAAAAGAGCAAAGGAGACATTAAGTGAATATAATAAGTCAAGAGCTATATATAAACATCCAAACATATTATCTTATTTTGGATATGTGTTTTTTTATGCTTCACTATTAACAGGTCCAGCATTTGATTATATTGATTATGACAAGTTTATCCATTCAACATTATTTGATGATTTACCAGCGGAAAAAAGACCAGGTAGAAGTAGAAAAAGAAAAATACCAAGAAGTGGTGTACAAGCATTTAAAAAAATATATATAGGTGTTTTTTGGGCAATTTTATTATTGCAATTGCCAAAGATTGTCACTAGTGACTATATGTTTTCAGCACAATTTGTACAAAATCATAATCTCATATATAGAATATTTTATATGTGGATATTAGGATTCTTTTACAGATTGAAATATTATACGATTTGGACATTGGCAGAAGGTGCATGTATATTATGTGGTATTGGATACAATGGGTATGATGAAAAGACTGGCGAAATCAAATGGAATAGGGTTCAAAACATCGATCCTTGGGCTTTTGAATTTGGTCAAAATGTTCATGTATGTTTAGAAGCTTGGAATCAGAATACAAATAAATGGTTGAAATATTATGTTTATCTTCGAGTTGCAAAACCAGGTAAAAAGCCAGGATTCAAAAGTACATTATTTACATTTGCAACTAGTGCATTTTGGCATGGTACTAGACCAGGTTACTATTTGACATTTATTGGTGGAGCTCTATTACAAACAGTGGGGAAATTCTACAGAAGAAATTTTAGATTGATTTTTTTGGAGGCTGATGGTAAAACTCCAAAACCAAGTAAAAAAATATATGATATTATATGTTGGATAAACACTCAATTAGCTTTCGGTTTTTTTGTCCAACCGTTTGTACTTTTGGATTTTGGAACATCTTTACAATGTTGGAAAACGGTTCATTTTTGGTTGCTCTGGGTAATTTTACTTTCTTTCTTTGTATTTACAGGTCCTTTCAAGAAAGAAGTATCATTTTTTTTCAAATCATTACAACCATCGGCATCAGTAAGAAATGAAAATGCGAAAGCAAAAGATCATGATAGAAATAAACTAACGACTGAAGAATCAGATATTGTTCACCGTGCGGTACATCAAAAATTAGAAAGAGATTACGAATCACCAACTTTAGGATTGCCACCATTTGATGTATTACAAGATATCCATAAGGAAGACATCGATAATGAGATCAATGATCTTAGTAGGGCTTGGAAAAGCTTTAGAAGTCGTAGACATTCATTGCATGATACTGATTTCGAAGGTTTGAAAGATGCATATAATAATTTTACTAATGAAATAAATGAAATATTTACTAGTACAAAAGAAGAATATAAAGAAAAATTTGTCACGACAAATAAAGAAGTACAAAATGAAGATGTTAACAATAAAAAACTAGAGTGATTTAATATATAAAAGAGATCAATTGGTACCAAGATTGATAGCATTGTCATATATACGTATTTTACTGGGGTCGATTGCTCTTTTTTTTTAAAAAAAAAAAAAAAAAACAATCGTATTGCTTTCAAATTCTGGTACTGTTTATGGACGGCATGGTACTTTTTGTATTAAGTTGCTAAAGTCTATTTGCCTGTTGCCTTTTTGTTTTGTTTGTTTTAAATTTTTGTTTTGTTTGTTTTTGAATTTTTGTTTTCTCGTATACACTCTTATCTTAAGTTGCGAATTCCAAATCTGTTATATGATGACTAAGCAAATAAAATAGCATTTCATATTTAATTGTGGACTCACTTATAAATTTGTATTATCAACAATGTTTCCAAGGAAGATAGCACCACTAAGTTTAAGATGCTTTGTAAGATTTAACACAACAACGTCAAACTCAAAATCACCGACAGGTATTGTTTTTATGAACATGGGTGGTCCTTCAAAGATTGAAGAAACATATGATTTTTTATTAAGATTATTTTCAGATGGTGATTTGATTCCATTTGGGAAATATTTACAAAAACCTTTAGCGAAATTTATTGCTTATAGAAGAACACCAACTATTGAAAAGCATTATAGAGAAATTGGTGGTGGGTCGCCAATCAGAAAATGGTCAGAATATCAATGTAGCAAAGTGTGTGAGATTTTAGATAAAACTAATCCCGAAACAGCACCTCATAAGCCCTATGTTGCATTTAGATATGCCAATCCATTGACTGAAGAAACATTGGTTCAAATGCAAAAAGATGGGGTAAAAAGAGCAGTTGCATTTTCACAATATCCGCAATTTTCATATTCTACTACAGGGTCTTCGATAAATGAATTGTATAGACAGACTTTAAAAGTCGATCCCAGCAGATCAATTGAATGGTCAATGATTGATAGATGGCCTCGACTTACTGGTTTAGTTGAAGCTTTTTCAAATAATATAAAAGAAAAATTAGCTGAATTTCCCCCTGAAGTTCGAGATGATGTCATTATTCTATTCTCCGCTCATTCGTTACCAATGGATACTGTTAACTTGGGAGATTCATATCCTGCAGAAGTTGCGGCAACTGTTTATAAAATTATGGAAATTTTGAAATTTTCAAATCCCTACAGATTAGTTTGGCAATCACAAGTTGGTCCAAAACCTTGGTTGGGTGGTCAAACTGCTAAAATAGTGGCTAGGTTAGAAACGAGAGATGATGTAAAAGGAATAATTTTAGTTCCAGTCGCTTTCACGTCGGATCATATAGAGACTTTACATGAATTAGATATTGAATTAATGGAAGATGTGAAAAATCCAGAAAAAATCAAAAGAGCTGAATCTTTAAATGGTAATGAAATTTTCATTCAAGATTTGGCTAGATTGGTTCAAGAACACTTAAAAAGTGATAAAAAGTATTCAAAACAATTAGAATTAGATTGCATTTTGGGTGGGGAAAAGGCCACAGACACTTTTAAACACCCAAAAGAATTATTTGGACAATAACTTGTATATATTAAAATGTTACTATATATTAATCATTTTTATTTAATCTGAAAACTCGTCATCTGGATCAAATAAATCCAAATCAAGGTTTTCCGGTTGTGATTGTGGTTGTTGTTGTTGTTGTTGTTGTTGTTGTTGTGGTGGTGGTGGTTGTTCTTGAGGTTGATGTACTATTTTCGATCGATTATCTGTTGTTGGATAAGACGAAACCGAGTCTTTTCGATCTTCTTTAACGTTGCTGGATATTTGTTTAGAATCCTCTTGACTTTGGCTACTTGCCGTAGTAGCTTCGTCATCTTTTAATTTACCTAATTCATTTTTGATAATCTCATCAGCTTTAAGTGAAGCCTGAGCTAACATACCTCTTCTCAAACTATCTTCTGCGGGCCAAATGAAATTATTTGGATGTAACTGATATTGTAAATTGCCAATTGCTGCCGGTGCCTTTGTAAATTTTGCTAATCTCATTGCATATCTTAAAATTTCATCGATATCTAGATCGGGTATATTTTCAGCTTCTTTAGGTAATCTTGATAAAGCCTTTAATTCATTCCGAAAGCCAACTAATACTTTTAACATATTCTTGGACTCGGCTTCTAATCTCTTATTCTTTTCATTATAATTTTCAATTTTAACACTTAGGTTTTTGTGATGATTTAAATCATCAATTAATTCCATTAATTGTTCATTGTTTTTGATAATATCATATGTTTTATCATATATTGATTCACTCTTAAAACTGGTTATATCATTTGACAATTCATCTAATAATTTTTCGTATTTGTTTATACATTCTACAATTGGTAATTTTTCAAAATTTTCTAAACCTTCTTTAGTCCGTATTTTACTTTTGATATTATTTGAGGTTGTTGGTAAATTCTTAATAGGATTTAAAGATGATGTTATATAAGCCGGTGTATGAATTGGTGATCCAATACTTCCAGTTTGATTTAAGTGGTTCACTCTTGTAGAAGACCCTACTCTCGACACTGGACTTGATGCATATGGAGAATTGGGTCTATGAGGTAACATTTAATGTTATTTCAATAAAAAAAAAAAAAAAAATTACGGTTGATTTCAAATTTATGAAACGAAAAGTCAATGTTCTTGAACTGACAAATATTGATGAAGAACATAAAGTCGAACGAGTTCGAATAAGGAAGAAACTTTTTAAACCTCCCGTTGAGTCTCAGGATGTTGACAATGAGCTGGAAGAAGATTATATGAATTTCAAAGTTGACAGTAACGATGAAATAGAAACAAGAGTGTCTGAAAGAGAAACTGATAAAACCAGCATACACAAGTCCCTATTTGAAGCATCTGATAAATCAATAGGTTTATTAATAATGGAAAAAATGGGATTTGAAGTAGGTGACAGTTTGGGGGTTTCCAAATCCAATTCGGATGCTATTAAAGAACCTATACAATTAAGAACCACCTTTGTCAAAAGAGGATTGGGCGAAGATATCAAATACACGGATAAACAAGTAGACCACATGAGATCGCAAAAGATAAAGAATAGTAAAAAATCAAATGACATGAAAGAAGTAAAAAAAATAATGAAATGTTGTTTTGAAATGAGCGGGGAAGCGAATACATATTTTGAAAATCGTGATTTAAGTAAAATTAATGATTTATGGAGACCTTATGTTTTACATCTAAAAGCAACCGATGATTTAAAAATGTATCAATCAAAAGAATCAAAATATAAGAAGTTAGATCAATTCATATTTGAAGATCGGGTTGAAAACTTGACCGAAACCACAAATAGTTTATTGTATTATTTAAGAGAAAATCATTATTTTTGCTGGTATTGTGGAGTTAATTATAAAAATGTACAAGATTTGGAAACAAACTGTCCTGGTATGAATCGTGAACTACATTATTGTTTAATATAAAGAACTATTTAATAACTTGTACTGTTGTAGCTTTTTTTTCAAATAAATATCATTTTGTTGGGCAACTGACTTAGATTCACTTGCATCCAATTTTCTAGCTAGTTCCTCTTTATCATTTTCACTAAATAAATCAAATCTCTCATTCATATACTCCTCTGAAATATATGTTAAAGGCAGATCTATGTTTCTTTCATACTTTGTATCTTTAGTTAATTTTGATTTGAATTTAATAGCGCCATGTTCAACTGGACTGGAATTACCCCAAGACACCTTAATTCTACACTTATTCATAACCAAGCCGTTCAAGTGTAAAAACGCCTGCTCTGCTGAATATCGATATAAAAACTTGCAATAACATTTTTCAAACGATGGGGATAATTCCAAGTAAACCAAATACCCAAATGGTAATAGCATATTCTCGAGCTCTTTTTCGGTGAATTTTGAAGATAGTTCAGTTATTGTTAAACTAGTGTTACTTGGATCGGTCCATTTACTTAGTTCCGGTTGGTGTTGGGGTATGCTTATTTTATGGTAATCTATCTTGGTAACGTTTGATTGTTGTTGATTTGTAAGTGTGGTTGTATCTGACCCAGCAGCAATACCCAATCTTATCGCTTTTGATCCGATAATCATTCCTTGCATTTCGTCTAATGCTTTAGTCATAGTTTCGCCGTTATTGAATTTTACAAATCCAAATCCTCTTGATTTTCTTGTATTTGAATCCAATATTATCTTAGCCAGACTGATTTCATTTGGATATTTCAAGTTAAATTTAGCAAATAAAGCAGCCTCGTTAACTTCCAAAGCTAAATCGCCTACAAATAATGTAAACTGTTCAGAGGCATTGTTCTCTTGGTGATGATGGACCAGTTTGTTGCCAGTGGCATGATTTAGTTTAAATGTTTTGTTTGTGTTGGGTATTTTTTGGCCATTTCTTTGTATGGCCAAATCAATAGCTTCTTGGGAATCAAAGGTTATAAATGAATAACTGGATTTCAGTGGATTTAACTTATCTTTGATAATTCTGACGTGTAAAGGCTTCGAAACTAAATCGGTCCATAATTTGTATAAAAATTCTTCAGTCCAAGTTTGTTCTAAATCACCCATCCACATTTGAAATTGATTCTCAGTCTTATTTTGTATACTGTGTTGTTGATACAAGTTCTGTCTCGCTTTATAAGATGAATTTGAAGAAGGTCGATATGTAGCAGGGGAAGCATTTTTTCGGGATGGAGTTGAATAATTATTTCTGCTCTTGTTATTTCTATAGTTTTTTGGATTGTAATGATCGCTTTTTGATTTATAATTCTGCCCTTGAAACGATGACATAATGTAAATTTAATTAAAAGGTCAAAATTATTTAAAACAATAATATTTTCATCAAGAGAAAAAAAGTGAATTAACTAATCTTTTTTTTTTTGTACCACTGCTCTTTTTCGCAACTATTAAACTTAGCTTAACTTGTTGTATTATATAGTATTACTACCGCTTTCTCTCGCAGCTATTAAACTAGTTTGATTCTTATAGTTATTATTTAATATTCTATCTTGATAAAATTTTTCCAATTTTGCTCTGTTACTTTTAATCCACATGTCATTAAAACAGCCATCAATATCAGGTCTGACTTGTTGGTTGACTTTCAATAAATTCGATATAAAACTTCGAGCCAAAGTACTTACATTGTGAAACTGTTTTTTATTAAAATTCAATTCTCCTCCTCTTACATTCAGTAGCATTTCCTGCTTCAATTCTGAATAAAATGGTGAAATACCGGATAATAAAATATGAGAGATGACACCCAACGACCAAATATCAATTTTGCTACTATATCTGCTGTCTTCGGAAATGAAAACTTCGGGTGCTGCATACTCGACAGTACCAACACATGTGTTTGTATATCTTGAGCGCTTCCTCAATTTTTTTGCAACTCCAAAATCGCATAAGTAAATCTTTGATTTTGGTAATGGAACTTGCATTAATATGTTGTCCAACTTTATATCTCTATGAATTATTTGACAATTTTTATGTAAATATTGTAAACCTTTCATAATTTGAAAAATTATTAAAATTGATTCGCTTTCAGGTAATGATCTAAGATATTTTCCGTCAACCAAGTATGTAAACAAATCCCCACCACATATTAACTCTTGCACTAAATAGATGTTTGACTCCCGATATATAGTTTGGTAGATTGTTACAATATTTGGCTTGTTTTTTTTTTTTTTTTGATTGTTAGTAATATTAAATAGTAGTAATTATAAATGGTATGGTCATCATACATGTTTAACATTTTTCAATAATTTTGCTTCGTTATCAATTAAAGAATCCTTTTGTTTCAAAATATTAAAATCATTGATGTTTACAACTTTAACCGCATATAAGTTTGCAGATTTATCATTTCTAGCAATGAACACAGCACCAAATGAACCTTGACCAATTTTACTTGTAACACGCCAATCATTGAATTGTGAAAACTCAAACTCTTCATTGTAACACGCGGTCATTTTCAATTTAATTACACACGCTGTTAACAATTCAATCGATGCATCATTTGAGATCAATTTTGTTTCGTTTCTGATGAATTCAAAATTGTCCAAGATTGTTCCATTCCTTGACTTGTCATTTATATAAATGACAGTATTAGAATCTTCTTCAAATGCAACTGACCAAATGGTCAAGTGATTCAATGAAACTGTTGGATTATGTACACAAATTGAGCTACTTTTGTTGCGACCAATTGTCAAAACCTGATTTGATAAAAGAGAAATTTGAACTAAATCACTACCAACGGTCTTGCTATGTTTGACATTTGAAATAATCTTGGTGCCAAATAATGGCTCAATTTCTAAAATACCAATCATCAAAATTTTGTAAATTTGTTAGAGTTTTGCAACCGAACCAAAGTAGTAAAAAAAATTAAAAAAAAAAAAAAAAATTAAAAAAAAAAGCGCTACCACGCCTAATTAAGTTGTGTAATTTGACACAATAAATATAAATCAAATCTTATTAGTTTGTTCTGTTTATTTCAAACAATTAGTTTCAAACAATTCATTTACATAGATTATTCATAAAACATGTTTTCAAGATTGCTGAAGAGATATCCAAGAACAATATTTAGAAGATTTCAACACGCTAAAGGAACATCATCCCCGGTTTCAACGTTCAATAATAAATTCAATTTTAATTTGAATCCTCCGCCAGTTCATGAATACTGGAATTTCTACAACTCAAGCATTTTATGGGCCTTCATCCCTTTATTCTTATCGGTAGGATACGCAGCTAAGTATATGGTTTCCAATTTAGATTATAATTTTTCATCAATGAGACAATTTTCAGAGAATGATAATTCTCCATTAAAGAAGCTAACATTTGGAGAACAACAAACAAAGAAAGAATAAACGGTAAGGAGTGATCAAGCATTAATATAAGTAGTGGTATATATATATGGCATTAAAATTTAGTTCATCTTTTAGCAAATTGTTACTTCGTTATATAATATTCATACATAGTTCAAATGACAAATAAACAACGTATTTATTACAGAAAGCAACGGAGTGTTAATAAACAGTTGTTATTTAATGATTGTAATTGAATTGGATAATAACTTGGTAGTGCGTATATTAAGTATTATCATTAACTTGCAACCTAGCATATTTTTTTTTCTCGTTTATTCTATTGGTTGAAAATATATATTCTATATCCAAGTTTTAAAAAATACAATCGAAATTTAAATTCACCAATACTTTGTATTCAATTTATGAAAATTTATTCTGAGCTTCCAAAATCATGATATCAAGATTAGGATTAAGGTCATTAAGACCATCTGCTATAAATTATAAATCAATTTCAACTATTAAATACACATCATTAAGCGCGTTGAGAAGCTATGCAACAAACCAAAATCCAGATACAATATATGATCAAACCACAGGGGAAACAATTGTATTAGCTGATCCTCAACATCCAGAATATGCGGATTATAAGAACTTTAAACCAAAATTTGCTCAAAAGAAAGATCCGTATTTAAAATATGACGATCAACAAAATAGAAGAAATAGAAACGACCCCGTAAATATGGATGAAGACATGTATGATATATGGTCGCCCGATGTTTATGATTTCAGATCCAATTCAACTGCTCTAAAACAAGTATTTATATTTTTCTCCTCAATATTTGGATTTGCAGGTATCATTTATTATTTTCAATTGAATCCCGAAAAACCAGGTAATATTAAATCATATCCATATGACGGATTAGCAAAAGAATTGGGTTCAATTGCAAAAGAAAAAGATTATTTATATCAAGCTCAACCAGATGTTAATGCAGAAGAAGAATGTGGTGTTTTACCAGCAGATGAAACTATCGAACAAAATAAATCAACTTACATAAAGGAAAATCAAAAATTTATAACTGCCTAAGATTTAAAAGAAAGCAAATCAAGTAGCTACATGATACGGAAGTATCCAAAGCATGTATATTTACAATATAACACACAAATTGAATCTGAAAAAAGGCTCAACTATTGTTTCGTAAATTAACTTTACGTATGGTAATTGACTTAGAAAGTCATATACATTCTTTTATATCTGTAAATTTGGCATTTGATAAATTCTGATGAATTTGATAAAATGTAAGCGCTGTTTTTTTTTTGTTTTTTTTTTTTTTAGCTTCTTGTCTTTTTTTTTTTTTTTTTTTTTTTTTTTTTTTTTTTTTTTTTT
>JAJMBM010000030.1:0-16178 GCA_030565325.1 Insectozyma coleopterorum
TTTTTTTTTTTTTTTTTTTTTTTTTTTTTTTTTTTTTTTTTTCAGCTGATTTCATATTAAGTTATAATCTATATGCAGTATATAAGATAAACAAATAGTATACTGTTTTTTTTTTTTTGAAAAAAAAAATAAAATAAAATAAAAAGAAAATACGAGCCATTCATTTCAAATAACTAGGTTGTTTTATTTATTTATTCATTTATTTATAATTATTCATTATTTTGCATAACCCTATGATTAGCATAAGTACATAATATATCTTTGGACAAGTTTTTACAATTAATTTCTACCGTCCTTCTTCAAATGTCAAATAATCAACCAATACAGGATACAAGGTCAAGAGACTTTTCAGACATAGTTCAAGGAGAAGATCTAGAATTCAGGAATTCACACGATCAAACATTTCCAATAAATCATAAGATAGACCAACTAGGTCGAATAAACCCACCATCTACATTATCACATTTATCAACAAATCAGTTAATCACAATAGCAGGAGCGGCGTCTGGGTTTCTAGCTGGTGTTGTAGTGTGTCCGTTAGACGTAGTCAAGACAAAATTACAAGCGCAAGGTTTAAAAAATGGTAAATATCGTGGGTTGACCCACACGTTTTCAACAATATTACGAGAAGAAGGTATATGTGGATTATATCGCGGGTTGGTTCCCATCACAATCGGTTATCTACCTACATGGACGATATATTTTACAGTATACGAGCAAGCAAAACGCTTTTATCCCACTTTTTTACAAACAGAGTTCAATATTGTAAACCCATCAATTGTACATTTTTTTTCCGCATTGACTGCTGGTATGGCGAGTTCGATAGCTGTTAATCCAATATGGGTGGTGAAAACTAGATTAATGGTTCAAACCAGTCAACAAAAACATCAATACAAAGGTACATTCGATGCATTTAAAAAAATGTATCAACAAGAAGGTGTAACAGTATTTTATAGTGGATTGGTACCTTCTTTATTTGGCCTATTACACGTTGGGATACATTTTCCAGCATACGAGAAATTGAAAAGGCTTTTCAATTGTAATAATTCACAACAACAACAACAACAACAAGATCATAAACTGGGTCTATTATGGAGATTAATTGGTGCTTCATCAATTTCAAAAATGATAGCAAGTACAATAACCTATCCACATGAGATATTAAGGACTAGAATGCAAATAAGAAACGAACATGGAATAAAGAAACTCTCATTTATAAGAACAATTTTAAATATTTATCGTAATGATGGATTCAGGGGGTTTTATGCTGGTTATTTGACAAATTTAGCAAGAACAGTACCAGCCAGTGCTGTGACCCTAGTGAGTTTTGAGTATTTTAAAACATATTTATTGGAAATTAGTGGAAAGATACAGAGGTCATAGAACAATTTATTGCTCACTGAAAAGTATGAACAAAATTAATATAAACGAACCTTATAATATCTTATTTATTTCTATAACTCATTATAATAACTAATTCCTCCAGACTTCCTAGCCACGTATCGCACGAAAACTAGTTTGTTAAATTTCTTTCTTAAAAACCACACAGAAACCTCTATAACGTTAGTATAGTTGATAAATACTCAAGAAGGTATTTATAAACACTAATGTAAAAAAAACTTGCATTCTTTCAAAGTGTTGGTTTAAGTGAAATTAATATGCAATTATTATTTAATTATGAAAACGCAATTGTAGATAAAGTCACGTGGAACCGGCTGAAATAAATGGTCATGTCTAAAAGACGAGATCGGTAAAAGATTCAAATGTAGACACTTGGGTTTGTGTAATCAAAGCCATTTTGGTCTGAGCAACAATACACTTATAGAGTATATTAAGCATACGTTAAATCAAACATTTTATCTAATGATCAGTGAATAATAAAGCTCTACCTAGACTCCACTCAAACTTTGCACCAAATAATTACCATTTTGCAAATGACCTAACTAGGAACCTACATATCATTACAAGGTTTGGCATATAATATACACCATTATAAAAAAAAAAACAGAAATAGGTCTAAAATATGAAGATTTTACATCATTTAGACCATGTCATCAAATTTATTCTAATAGCATCTTTGTTATGCTCGAAATGGTTGGAAATGTTATTAATATACAAATTATTCATAAAATTTTCATCTCTTCTACCCATACTAAATAGATACAACTCATTTAAAATTGTATTTTGTTTTCTACTTTTCTTCATTTTGACAAATTCAGGAAAAGAATCTTTGAAATTTTCTAGGGTATAGAACAATTGCCATTTTAACTATGTAAACCTATATATAGTACATTATTGAGAAATGGTTAAGAAAATGTCGGAATTTCAACGAAACAAAGCCAGAATACCCTTCAAATGGCCCATTTAACCTCCACCATCAATTTTTATCAAGAGATATCACCATCTGATGTGTTTAAAAAGCTTTTGAATGAAAGAAATAGAAAAATACTAATTATTTTGATCAAATAGCACGCAAAAATCAAAGCTTATAGGGTGGGTAAAGTTCTCTTCTCATTTTCTAAACAATTTTGTTTTTCATTTCATTATCTTTTTTACTTGCCCCACCATATAAAAACAAACGATGTTTAAATTCTTCATCTGAAACATAAATAATCGATGTTTTTCGGACTTGATTCAAAAGCTTTATTAATTTTTCTTTTCTATTGATCTAAAGTTTCTTAATCATCATATACCATTTCTTTATTATATCAGTTGATATTGAAATTAAATTGACACTTGTAATGAATCAAAAAAAAAAAAAAAAAATAATTACTTGGATCTTGTTAGTTATTTTTTTTTTTTTTTTTTTTTTTTTTTTTTTTTTTTTTTTTTTTTTCTATTCCATACATGAATCTTGTTATCCTTCTTCTAATCTTCATATTGAAGAATGTGTTATCTGAAGATATCGAACTACCTGCAGAACTAAACCAAGCTGAATTTGATAAAGTCACAACTAACAAACTATCCTTTATTGAATTTTATTCCCCATATTGTCATCATTGTAAAGAATTTTTCCCAACATGGAAATCAACATATCAATTACTAAAATCAAACCATAAAGATATAGATGTGGAAATGAGACAGGTGAATTGCATTGAAAATGGTGACTTATGCAATCGAGAAAATATCGAATTTTATCCAAACTTATTATTATATGCACCCAAATTCGACAAGGATGGTGTAAAAATCGGCAAGGCAACTTGTGTAGGATCATACCCAAGAAATTTAGCTAGGACACCGGAAAATATTATCAAGTTCCTTACCAGTTCATTTGTTGAATTTGATAAAGAAGGTGGTGGCATAATGCAAAGTTCTTCGAAATTATTCGATCCCAATGATATAATGAATGTCATTGGTGGTGATATTGAAATTCCCCATTTTATAGCATTCTTCCCCGCATCGTTAAAACAATGGGATAATGAAAAGGCAAGATTTTCACCAAATTGTTTAGATTGTGTGAATGGTAAACAAGTTTGGGACAGATTGTCAAATAAAATATTGACAATTGTTCAAACGGGTCATTTCATGTGTAATGACAATCCGCAAATTTGTGAGAAATTACAATTGGATATTAAAAATTCACCCCAATTTGTCATGTTTTTACCGAAATCTACTGGATTGATTAGAGTAGATTACGAGGGTGTGATTGATTTAGAAAAGATGAAATGGTGGGCGACTAAATTATTTGAAAACACAAGATATGAAGTTGTTTCAGCAAGAGGAATCACTGAAATTATGGAATATACAAAAACATTAACCCATGAACCAATACCTCATTTTTATCCTTTGAAAAATAAAATAACTGTGTTATATTATTATGATGTCGATGCAATTTCAAAAGAAGATGAAGATGTTTTACCTTATATTGTAAAAATGTTGCAAAAATCCCCATTCAACATTCAATTATCAAAAGCTAAACATTTGAAGATTGAAGATAACGTACAAACCATGAGTGAATCATTAATTGATTATATAAATTATGATCCTGACAATGAATATAAATATGATAAAGCGTTAGATATCGCAAGCAGAATCACTTCAAAGCCTACACTTTTAGTATTTAAAGATAATTCATTACTCGCTGATGTTTTTCAAAGCCATTCACCTGAAGATATTAGATCACCGGAAAAGATTGAAGAATTTATAAATAGACAATTTCCATTATATGGAGAGTTAAGAAATGAACTAGTACCATATTATTTCAATGATTATAAGAGAAAAATCGTTATTGTATTTATCGACACCAAAAATGTTAAAACTTCAGATGAAGAATTATACAAATTATCATTAGTAGCACACGAATATAATTATCTTCAAAAGAAACATAATTTTAAGGAGATTTTAAAATTAAGACAAGAAAAACAAGATCAAATTGATAAATTGAAACAACAAAATGCCCAAGATTCAAAAATAACAGACGCACTGAGAATCGAAGTACCACATAATTGGAATAATGAACAAGTATTATTTACATTTGTTGATAAATCCAATCCACAATTGTCAATAATAAACATAGATGATTATCAAGTTGGTGATGCAATCGTGTTGGATAATACATATTTGTGGAATACTAATTTCCAAGGCACAGCACCCTTGAAGAATGATCCAAAAGAATTGAGGGATTTGCTCAAGGGATTCTTAAATAAAGATTCAAGTATAAAGTATAACTTACGAAACACCCCTTATGGAGGAATTTTTAGTTTTATGGATATAATTCATCAATTTGGGTTTTTTGGATATCTTATAACAGTCATCCTTGTATATATAATCATATCACTATCACTTAAAATAAGAAGAAGAAGAAGACATAGAAGAAGAACCGATGGAATTATAAATTCATTTGTACCTAAAAAAGATTAATTGATAATATAGAAATCTTTAATATATATCATTTTTAACCTATTATATGTAATAATTTAGCTTCGTGCTCAATAGATTTTTTAAAACTATTATGCAATTGCTTGATATAAAAATCTTTACCCGGTATCCCACCTACTTCACTATACGGTGGGATTATCATTTTTGGTGGAATTATAGTATTTGACTTAATTAAACAACAGTCATAAATAACAGAACCATCCTGTAATACACAACCATCTTCTATTATGACTCTATTTCCAATAGTTAATGATTGGATTTTACAATTTTCACCTATTATTACGTAAGCTCCAATAGACAATGTAGCATCTTTTGACGTTGGCAAGTTTATAAATGAACCTTGTTTTATATATGAATATTTACCAATTTGTACAGAAAGTGATTCGTTTAATTCCGCATTAATAGTAACATTTTCACTAATTGTGACGTTCCCACCAATTGAAACATTTTCAAATGGTATTATATTACAATTTCTCGAAATTCTACTGCCTGCATTTGTTTCAATATAATTCATTAAAAGACGCGTAAAACAAAAATATAACAAAAAAAAAAAAAAAAAAAAAAAAAAAAAAAAAAAAAAAAAAAAAAAAAAAAAAAAAAAAAAAAACAACCAAAATTTTAAAATTTTTTTTTTAAAAAAAAACAAGTGAAGGATTCAAACACGTTCTTTAACATGTCCAATTTATTCAGACTTAATTGTGGATATCAAAATTACGATTGGGGTAAAATAGGTTCATCATCAGCGGTTGCTAAATTTGCAGCATCCTCAGATCCAACTGTTGTAATCGATGAATCAAAGCCGTACGCTGAATTATGGATGGGTACTCATCCTTCAGTTCCTTCAAAAGCTATAGATTTAGGAAATAAAACATTGAGAGAATTGATTGAAGAAAACCCTGAAAAATATTTGGGCAATCAAGTGATTTCAAAATTTGGTAAAGATTTACCATTTTTATTCAAAGTTTTATCAATTGAAAAAGTTTTATCTATTCAAGCACATCCCGATAAATCACTCGGTGCTCAGTTACATGCAAAGGATTCGAAAAATTATCCTGATGATAATCATAAACCAGAAATGGCAATTGCAGTTACTGATTTTGAAGGATTTTGTGGATTTAAACCATTAGATCAATTGAGTCAAACCATGAAAACTATACCAGAATTGAATGAAATTTTAACTAATGAATTAGTAGAAGAATTCGTCAATAATGTAAAGCCAGAAGCTGATTTAAATTCACAACAAGATGATCAAAATAGAAAATTATTGCAAAAAATTTTTGGTAAATTAATGAATACAGATGAAAAAGAAATCGCCAAACAAGCCGCGTCATTAGTCAAACAAGCTGAATCATCACCGGAAAAATTATCAAGTATTGACACAAGATTACCAGAATTAATTCTCAGATTAAATAAACAATTTCCAAATGATATTGGATTATTTTGTGGGTGTTTATTATTGAATCATGTTAATTTGAATAAGGGCGAAGCAATGTTTTTACAAGCAAAAGATCCACATGCGTATATAAGTGGTGATATTATCGAATGTATGGCGGCTTCTGATAATGTAGTCAGAGCTGGTTTCACACCAAAATTTAAAGACGTTGATACGTTGGTCAACATGTTAACTTATTCATATGATTCAGTCGAAAAGCAAAAAATGCCACCATTGCCATTCCCAAGATCGACCGGTGATGCTGCAATTAAATTATTTGATCCTCCAATTGCCGAATTTTCGGTCTTGCAAACAATCTTCAATAAGAAAGGAATACAAAAAGATCAAGGTTTAAACGGTCCATCAATCGTACTTGCTACAGATGGATCAGGTACAATCGAAATCAAAGGTGAATCAAAACAACCATTGAAGGCCGGCTATGTCTATTTCGTAGCTCCAAATACCGCAATCGAATTTACCACGGAAGATCACTTGACAACTTATAGAGCATATGTAGAATAAAATAATAATAATAAATAAATTAATAATTTTTGTTCGTGTACCTTTTGCAAATATGGTTTTGTTTCAAATCTTGCCAACCCGCAAAATATTTGTCCAACAGATATCACTAATCAAGAAAAAATTATTTACAAGTGTTTTTTTTAAAAAGTTTTGAAAATAAGCAATAATGTCAGAAGAAAATAAGCCAAGAGAAAGAGTTCAAGAAACCGAAGAAGAAAAGCAAGAAAGATTAGAAAAACAAGAAGAAATTGATTCAAGATCAGTTTATGTTGGTAATGTCGACTATCAATCGACTCCTGAACAATTGGAAGAATTCTTTCATGTCGTTGGTGTAATTGAAAGAGTCACTATCTTGTTTGACAGATTCTCAGGATTACCAAAGGGTTATGCTTACATTGAATTTGAAAAACAAGAAAGTGTTTCAAAAGCAATTGATGAATTGCATGGTAATACTTTTAGAGGTAGAGAAATCAGAGTCACTGCCAAAAGAACAAATGTTCCTGGATTCAGAAAGAGAGGTTCAAGAGGTAGAGGTGGTTTTAGAGGTAGAGGAAGAGGTTCAAGAGGTAGAGGTAGCTTTAGAGGTAGAGGAAGAGGTAAACCATCAGAATCTACCGAAACAACTGAATAAATAAATATATATTCCTATGTGTTGATACAACTGAATAAATGAATATATATTCTTCCTATGTGTTATCTATAATATGTAATAAAATCTCTCTCTTTACTTTTTTTCTTTCTTTCTCTTTTTTTTTTTTTTTTTCTTTTTTTATCAACTCATCTCTATATATATATATATCATGGTTTCAGTTAGGAAAAGAAAAATGGCTAGATCTTCTATAAAGAAGAATACTAGAAGAGTCAAAGATAAACAAAGGAATATCAATATTTATGCAAATCCAATTATAGCTGCAAATTGGGATAAATCATTAACATTACAACAAAATTATAAAAGATTAGGTTTAACTGCAAAACTAGGTAAATCACCTGGTGGGGTTGAACAAAAGGTTGGTAAAAAACGAGAGAATAAACAGAGCGTTAGTATCGATGAAATAGCAGAAACTGATGATCCTAAAAAGATACCTGTAGGTGAAGCAAGAATTATAAGAGATGACGATGGAAATGTTATAAAAGTTATACATGGTGAAATGAATGTTGAAGAAGAAGAAGAAGAAGAAGAAGAAACAGAAACAAACTTGTCCGTTGTTAAACAATTGGAAGAATATGCTGAAAAACATAGTAAAATTAAAAAAGAAAGACATCAATCAGAAAGAGAATCAGATTGGTTAAAACAATTGTATGAAAAATATGGTGATGATTATGATAAAATGAAATGGGATAAATTGAATATATACCAACAAACACCCGGCGATTTGAAAAGGAGGATAGTCAAATGGAAAAAGGCTAATGGTATACAATAAATTCCAAATGGAAAAAAAAAAAAAAAAAAAGGCTAATTCATATATACATTAAATTCTAGATGGTAAGTTTTGGTGTATAATTTTATCAATTATATCACTTAGGATTGGTTCAAGTTCACTGGTTTTATATAAATCTATTAATTTGTTTTCATCGCTTTGTGATTCTATCATTTCTACAAAATTGGGATCGATTGGTACGTTTCCGAGGTATGGTAAATTCAATTCATCACTTAATAGTTCCCCGCCACCACTTGAAAATATATTTGTACATTCTTTACAAGAAGGACAAATGAATCCAGACATATTCTCTATGATACCTAGTATATTGAAATTGACTTTTTTACAAAAATTTATTTCTTTCTTAACATCATTGATTGCCACCAATTGGGGTGTAGTCACTATGATAGCACCATCAATCGGTTGTGCATACCTTAACTCTTCAGCAATTGCTATATGTTCATCAGATGTACCTGGTGGAGTATCGATTAATAAATAATCTAATGGTTCATCTTTTGTACCCCATATTATATCTTTTAAAAATTGTTTAATCATTGCTGTCTTTTTTGGACCCCTCCAGACTACAGAATTGCCCCTATCACTTAGTAAAAAGCCCAATGACATTAGCTTCAAATTCCTACATACTTGTACCGGGACCCAACCTTGTGTAGATTGATGAATTTGCTTAGATTCAACTCCAAACATTCGCGGTAGCGAAGGGCCAGTCAAATCTATATCTAGAACTCCAACATTATACCCTTTATTCACTAGAGTTAATGCAGTTTGTGTTGTCACTGATGATTTCCCCACACCTCCTTTACCTGATAGTATTAATATAACGTGTTTTACATTATTCAACGATTTTGGTACAACTTGTTCCATTTCTTTTTTTTTTGGATGAGATCAACAAAAAAAAAAAAAAAAAAAAAAAATAAATAAATTTCACAACAAAAAATTAAAAATTAAAAATTAAAAAAAAAAAAAAAAAAAAAAAAAAAAAAAAAAAAAAGGCCCAAACTATAATATGACGTCAAGGTATTCAGCTGCTGGCAGCTCTCATCAACGAGATCCAAGAACACAATTGTTCAATACACCGATAGGGACACGTACACAGCTGAAAACACCACTGAGAGCTTCGTCGCCATACGAAAATCAAAGTTCAAAATATGATGAATCATTATTAAATTCATTAGAAACTCAAAATGAAGATGAAATGAATGTGATGGGCGAAAAAGTATCAATGTTAAAGAATCTAGGAGAAAAGATGGGCATAGAAATAAATAAATCTATTAAATTGAATGATGACATCACTAATAATTTTGAAAAGGGAAAAATTACATTAAAAAATACGTATAATAGAATGATTTTAATGAGTCAAAGAGCAGGTATAAGTTGGAAAATGTGGTTAATTGTATTTACAATGGTGTTTTTATGGTTTTTTTATATTTGGATGTTTTAACTATTATATTTTTTTAATATATTAATTGGTTCTTCCTCATTTGTAATAATTCCAGAAGCTGTAAAATTTGAAATGAGATTTTTTGTTTTTGATCCATATGCATTATTAACCACCGATAATGGTGTTATTTCATGATGATCATGATTTATTACTAATGGTTTGCGTTTCTTTTGTTCTTTTGTTTTTAAAATTGATCGTTTGGGTTTAAGGATATGATGTGAAGGTTTATGTTTTGGTGTTGGTGATAAATCTTTTGGTTTGAGCTTTCGATGTTTTCTTTTAAATTCTTTTTTGACCTTTGAACAATATTGATTATCACTTGTTTCAGTGTCATTTGGTGAATCCGAAGAAGAATCAGTGGAAATATCGGTATTAAGACCTGAGCTATTCCAAACATCTTCGTCATCATCGATGAGTTTAAGATTGTCCATGATATCTGATAATTCGTCTTTGTTTTTGAATGATTCCGATGTTATTGGAGCACCATTAATACGTAGTTTTTTAAAATGTGATGTTTGTGATGACAGAGTAACAGTTGGTGATGATTTTATGGATAATAGATTGGAGAATGGATATACTTTGACTGGAGTTGTTATTAATTGTGAATATAGTAAATTTAATGGATTTGATTGAGGTTCTATTTCTTGTTGACGTTCACGATATTTAGCTATTGAAGAAGCCATAAATGATTCAAATTCAATTGGATCCATTTCTGAACAAGATTTATCTATTGGATCCATCTCTGAGCAAGATTTATCTATTGGATCCATTTCTGAACAAGATTTATGTATTGGATCCATCAGATTTATATCTATTGAAGATACCTCTGAAGTTGGCGATGATTGCAATATTGGATCTATTTCCAATGATTTCACGTCACTTGTATTTATTTCATCAGGTTTTTCCTCCAGTCGTATATGATCATGTATATAATCTGGATGTAAATTTCTCTGCAATTCATCTACTTCAATATCTACCTCACATTGATTTTCATGATCATTTTGTGCCTGGGGCTTCTCTTTATTCAATATCTTGTACAAATTAGGATACAATTCCCGTTGTACAACACTGTCCAATTTTTTTTTCTTCTCAATGTTCCCCAATCTTTCAATTAAATTTTTTATCCGGTTACTTGATTCAATTGTATGTTTTAATAATTGATTTACTTCAAATTCATCATTATTGTCATAATTACCCAATGCCTTATGTAACTTTTTATTTCTAGATAAGATCAATTGGTTTAAGTTCTTTGACAATTTTGCAACCTCTATATTTTTAAATTGTATACGTTGTTCTATTGATAATTTATATTTTATTTGTTTTCTTAAATCATTTTGATAATTTGTAGTCACTTTTAGTAGATCGTTAACCACTTGATCACTCTCATTTTTCAACACATTATTCAATATATAATCCAATTGGAAACTCTCAACTGACGGCAAATGAGTCTCAGTTTGAAATTTATTCTTCTTTTTATTATCTTCAACATTCATGAATATATAATTATTTTTTTTTTCTCACTGTTTCTTTCCACAACCCCATATTTTTACAAGATAAAAATTCAACATATATTTCATTCTATATACATTCTCACCATCTACTTTTTATTTTTGGTTTTCCGTTTCTTTTTAGCGGGAGCACTCGAAGAAACGTTGACACGCAGCAGTGACCTCGTAACCCTTTTAACTGGTTCAGACTTCTCACCCACTTCCATTTTCTTTGATTTTGAACTTTCAGCGTCAGACAATTCAAGTTCGTTAGTCTGTTCAGACTTCTCATCCACTTGGGGTTCCATTTTCTTTGATTTTGAAGTTTCAGCGTCAGACAATTCAAGTTCCTCACTACTCAGTTCTTCAAGTTGCGCGACGAATCTTGTAAATTTATCAACCGTATGAGGTTTAGCGCTTCTTACTTTGCGAACATCCTCGTGACGGTTTAAAAAACTCAGAGTCCATTTGCTGCCCAATGGGCGGAAATCATTTCTTCCACGAAGAATACCTTCAGCTAATGTTTTAATGTTATCGTTTGTTAGGGAATAACCATTATCATATTCTACAAATATGTAATTTTTGAGTTCGTTTTCTTCACTGGCAGTCAATCTTTGTTGTTTTTCATGTGCTTTAATGTTATTTTCACGTCCACCAAGTCTATCCCATAGGGTAGAACGCGTGACGTTGAAATCCCTACTGATTTGAATTAGGCTTACTTCTGGAAATTTGAGTTTGAATTGCATGGCATATTCTAACCGAGCTTCATAATATTTATCCATGTCGAGGAAAAGATGTGCTAAAAAAAGGAAGAATGATTTAAAAGATAATTATCATTGTTTATTTACATTTTCGTGTTGTGTGTGGCAGTGCACGACCCGCACCACATAAGTAGAGTAAATAGATAACTAATATTAATTGTTAAAGCAGCGATTGATAACTCTTTCAAAAGTGTGTTCTACACTACATTCTGTCGTAAATTATTTGATTTTGCCGATAACCATGGTGTACATTTCAATTGTATAGAGAATAGGTAAATTAATATGAGAGCGCCAAAAGTATTAGAATGGGATCGCCTTCTATTGATTCACTGGCCTTTTTGTAACCTTAGGTGGCGGGTGTAATGAAATTTGCTCTAATCATTCATCAAGAGAATCAGTATAATAATAACTTTCTGTCTGGTCTTATGTATTTCAATTATATAGAGAATAATTATCAACTGCATTTGTATCACCGAATGGATCGCCTTCTATCGATTCAACAGTTTGTGCTTTATTCAAAACTGGCCTTTTCTTAGGTGGCGGTGGTGGCGGTGGTTTCAATGAAATTTGCTGTAATCGTTCATCAAGAGAATCTTCATCTTCTTCATCACTGGTAGAATCACTTTCGTCAGATTCGGGATGTGGGTTTCCATTTGTATACCCAGCTTTCGTATCGAATTTTTTAAACACTTGAACCAATTGTTCATTTGCATTAATTAACGCACCCAAGAATTCATCATCCAAAGCGGCATATTCAGACGATTTAGCAGATCCAACCCCAACGTATTGTAAATAATTCAACACTTTTCTTCGAATTTTCTTACTCTTTTGAAACTCGTCCAATATTTTATCATCATCTAATGGAGAACCAACACATTGAATAAGCAAATTGTCTAAAAGCGTGGTATGGGTGTAACACGAAGATATCAATTGTCTAATCTTAGGAGCTTCTACTCTATAATTAATCTGTGGGATTTCATAATCTTCATCAGCATAAACAACACCTGTTTTTTTCTTTTTCCTCTTTGATTCATTTCTCTTTGCCGGTGTTGATCTAGACACACTTGAGGTATTTTCTCTTTCTAACGGTTGTTCAAACACTTCTTCTTCTTCTTCTTCTTCTTCTTCTTCTTCTTCTTCTTCTTCTTCTTCTTCTTCCAGTGAATACCTATTTTTCTTCTTCTTGTTCTTAGGTATAACTTTATATAACCCCTGTAAAGATTTGTATTCAGACATGTCTTTCAATTCCGATTTCCAACCATATGCCAATGCAATAACTCGTTTTTGAACTTTTGGATCATAATTCTCTCCGGACCCAGTACGACCACCGCCATTAATGATACCCTTTAAAACATCTAACAATTTATCATCATTCGCAATCGTCAAACTTATACTTCTTTCAGCATTTAATATTAATAATTCTAGAATTTGCAAACTTCGAACTTGTTCTTCTACACTATCTCCATACTTGATCTTCTTACGTATTGCCCGCGCGGCCTCAATCGAGCCACTACCAGGTTGGATCTTGATCAATTGAATCAAACTGGATAAATACAATTCAATAGATTCGTCCAATTCCGTATTCGATCGTGACGATAATTGATTGATCTTAATCGTGATCGACGTATACGAATGATCGTGGAAAATAGGCATAACTCGTAAACAATATAAAACTTGCTGTTGTCCAGTTTTATCTTGAAAATGGAACAAAATCAAACAAAAGAGAAAAAAGAATGTAAACTTAACCATCCATCATCTTTCACAATTAGCCTTGGATTCACGTGACACAGAAAGAAAAATTGTTACAATTTTGATGTATGAAAATTTTTTAGCAAAAAAACAAATTATAGATATCTAAAACCCATGTCCGACCAAGATAAATTGAATCAAGATTTCCAAAACGTCAATATCGGCGGTGGAAACGGCCAACAACAGCAACAACAAAACTACCAACAACAACAACAACAAAACCCTTATCAAAATTACTACAATCAATTTTCAAATAATGCACAAACTTTTGTACCACAGGGTGGATATCAACAATATTATCAACCAAATCAACAACCACAACAAAATTCATACCAACAACAATATCAAGGCTATCAACAACAACAACAACAACAACAACAATATTATCAAAATGGTGGTTATCAACAACCTAAACAAAATCAAGGTATGTCATTAGCGGACTTTCAAAAACAACAAGCAGCTCAACAAGCTTCATTGAATAAACCAGCAGTTAAGAAAACTTTAAAATTGTCATCCTCTTCAGGAATCAAATTAGCAAATGCCCCAAAGAAGGAAGCTCCAAAAAAACCAGAAGAGAAAAAACCAGAAGCTCCAAAAGTTGAAACAGAAATTAAAACAGAACCTAAAGTAGAAACACCAAAGACTGAAGTTAAAAAAGAATCAACAGTAAAAGCTGAAGTTAAAAAAGAATCAACGCCAAAACCAAAAGATATCGTCAAAGATCAAGAAGACGAGGTTGATGAAGAAGTTGTCAACGATATGTTTGGTGGTAAAGATCATGTCTCCATTATATTCATGGGCCATGTTGATGCTGGTAAATCTACAATGGGTGGGAACATTCTTTATCTCACCGGTTCAGTTGATAAACGTACTGTTGATAAATACGAAAGAGAAGCTAAAGATGCAGGTAGACAAGGTTGGTATTTATCATGGGTCATGGATACAAACAAAGAAGAAAGAAGTGATGGTAAAACTATCGAAGTTGGTAAGGCATACTTTGAAACCGATAAAAGAAGATATACTATATTAGACGCTCCTGGTCATAAAATGTATGTATCAGAAATGATTGGTGGTGCATCACAAGCCGATGTTGGTATCTTGGTCATATCAGCCAGAAAAGGTGAATATGAAACTGGGTTTGAAAAAGGTGGTCAAACAAGAGAACACGCATTATTGGCTAAAACACAAGGTGTCAATAAAATAATAGTCGTCGTTAACAAAATGGACGATCCAACTGTTAACTGGTCACAAGAAAGATATAATGAATGTACTACTAAATTGGGAATGTTCTTAAAAGGTATTGGTTATAATAAAGAAGACGTCATTTGTATGCCTGTTTCAGGATACACCGGTGCTGGTTTAAAAGACAGAGTTCCTCAAAAAGATTGTCCATGGTACGATGGACCTGCATTGTTAGAATACCTTGATAATATGTCAACAATGCATAGAAAAATCAATGGTCCATTTATGTTACCAGTCTCTGGTAAAATGAAAGATATGGGTACTGTACTTGAAGGTAAGATTGAGAGTGGTCACGTTAAAAAGGGATCTAATTTATTATTAATGCCCAATAAAACTTCAGTCGAAGTATTGTCAATTTGTAACGAAACCGAACAAGAATGTGATGCTGCGTATTCTGGTGAACAAGTTAGATTGAAAATTAAAGGTGCCGAAGAAGAAGATTTACAAGTTGGTTATGTATTGACATCACCAAAGAATCCGGTTAAAACAGTTACAAAATTCGAAGCACAAATTGCAATTGTTGAATTGAAAAGTATTATGAGTAATGGTTATTCATGTATGATGCATATTCATACTGCTATTGAAGAAGTTACAATTACACAAATTAAACATAAATTAGAAAAAGGTACAAATAGAAAATCTAAAAAAGCACCAGCTTTTGCTAAAAAAGGTATGAAAATTATTGCTGAAATAGAAGTTGCCGAATCAGTATGTGCTGAAAGATATGCTGATTATCCACAATTGGGTAGATTTACTTTGAGAGATCAAGGTACAACTATAGCTATTGGTAAAATCACAAAATTATTATAGTTATCTAGTTTTTCTAAATACGAACAAAACTTTAAAAAAAAAAAACAAGCTCTGAATCTTGGCTGTGTTTTCTCGTACAGTTTGACCATCACTTTGTGGATGATAAGGAGTAGTAAATTGTGATTTGTTGATGAAAGAATCATACGATTGATGAATGCAAAAGGTAATGTATGACTTATCTGTTTTTGTATAGAAAGCGAGAAGAAGAACAGCACTATAATAGAGGTGAAAGATCCTCGAGTTAAAAAGGAGAAATAGTTAATATTACTTGTTAGAAATTCATAACGCATGCTGATGACTCGATTATATATATAAGTAATAGAATCCATATATATTTGGGGAAAAAGTACAGAACAAGTATCAATAGAGAAATCAAGTACTAATTAGTATCAACTAATATATCAATATACACACTAACAA
>JAJMBM010000030.1:16278-59705 GCA_030565325.1 Insectozyma coleopterorum
TTTTTTTTTTTTTTTTGTTTATGGGAAAATATATTTCATCCTCACCAATAAACAAATTTCAATTTCAAATCATCAATGACGATAATATTTTTGAAAAATAAAAGTATACCAAAAGACCCATATGAAGAAGTATTTGAAACTAAATATAATACAGAATTTATACCACTACTAGATCATTCACATAAGAATAAACAAGAAACAATTTCATATCTCAAAAGCAATGAGTTTTCAAAAATTCCAATTTTTATCATAACTTCTCAAAGAGCAGTTGAAATGTTCAGAGAATGTATTGATGAATTAGACAATAAAGAAGAAATTTTAAAAAAAATAGGATATACAGTAGGACCAGCAACGTTTAAGATCCTAAATGATGTTGGATTTAATGTGAAAGGTGGCGATTTGGCTGGAAATGGTGCTAAATTAAGTGAAATTATAATAAATGAAATTGATAAATCTATTCCAATTGTGTTTTTCACCGGTGAAATAAGGAAAGATATAATTCCAAAACGATTGAAAGAAGAAGGTTATAATTTGACTGAATTTGTGATATATAAAACTTTTGAAAAACCAGTTGAGAGAATATCTTTTAATAAAGATTCTTGGATTGTATTTTTCAGTCCTCAAGGTACGAAAGAAATAGTTAGATATTTACAAAATGATGACAAATATTATAAGATTGCAAGTATTGGTCCCACTACTGAAGAATATTTAAATGAATGTGGATTACCTCCGTTGATAGTTTCTCAAAAACCGTCACCGACATCATTATACGAATCAATTATAAAATATGACAATATATGAAAGGAAAGATTTTAATAATATGAAAGGAAAGATTTTAATATTCACAAAATAATGCAAAATACCTCTAGTTTAAGTGAATAATACTACTTTGAACTATTTATTTATATCAAATAACGAAATCAATAATACATTAAAACTATATATAACTACACTTTCATTTGTTCCTTCTAATTAATCGCTTCATGGACAACGTTGATAATTTGATGTACTACACTTGGATCACTCAATGTTGAAATATCACCCAATTGATCTTCTTCACCAGCTAAAACTTTTCTCAAAATTCTTCTCATAATTTTACCAGATCTAGTTTTTGGTAAATCATCAACGATTAAGATTAATTTTGGTGCAGCAAATGGACCAATTTCTTTTCGGACAGTTAAAATCAATTCTTTTTTAATAACTGTCAAATCATCAAAATCCTTCTTTTTCAACGAAACATACGCGGCAACAGCTTGACCGGTTAAATCATCGGCATACCCAACAACGGCACTTTCAGCAACTAATGGATGTTCAATCAATGCAGCTTCAATTTCTGCAGTAGATAATCTATGACCACTTACATTAACAACATCATCAACTCTACCCAAAATCCAAAAGAATCCATCGGCATCTCTTGCGGCACCATCGCCCGAAAAGTAATAATTCTTATATGGTGCAAGATAAGTATCAATAAATCTATTGTAATCATTAAAAATTCCTCTTGTGATTGATGGCCATGCATTTTTAATGGCCAACACACCTTCAACATTATTATCAGTCAATTCTTCACCAGTTGTTGGGTCTAAAATCTTTGGTAAAATACCAAAAAATGGTAATGACGCAGATCCGGGTTTTGTTGGAGTAACACCAGCTAATGGTGTTAATAAATGTGATCCGGATTCTGTTTGCCAATAAGTATCTACAATATGAGCTTTACCTCTACCGATATTATCATTATACCAGTGCCAAACTTCGGCAGCAATTGGTTCACCAACAGAACCCAAAACTCGAAGACTTGATAAATCAAATGGTTCAACAAACTTTGTTCCTGCTCTTTTCAATAATCTAAGAGCTGTTGGAGCAACATAAAATTGATTAACTTTATACTTGTCAACAATCTCCCAATATCTTGAATAATTTGGATATGCTGGTGTACCTTCAAAAACAACAGTTGTTGCACCATTCAACAATGGACCATAAACAACATAAGTATGACCAGTGATCCAACCAACATCTCCAGCTGTAAATATAACATCTTCTTCATGAACATCAAAAGTATATTTGGTGGTCAATTTTGCCCCCAATAAATATCCAGCAGTTGTATGTTGAACACCTTTTGGTTTACCCGTTGAACCAGAGGTATATAATAAAAACAATGGATCTTCTGAATTCACAGGAGTTGGTGGGAAATATGAACCATATTTGGCCAATTCTTCATGATACCACAAGTCTCTAG
The DNA here is from genome assembly GCA_030565325.1 of Insectozyma coleopterorum. Classification (NCBI taxonomy): domain Eukaryota; kingdom Fungi; phylum Ascomycota; class Pichiomycetes; order Serinales; family Debaryomycetaceae; genus Insectozyma; species Insectozyma coleopterorum. The sequence goes on from JAJMBM010000030.1 coordinate 18,515, forward strand.
TTTTATTCCATGGAACATGAGTATTACCAGTTCTTTTCAAAACAATAACATTACGAACATCAGGACATTCTTTTAACGCATCATCGACAATTTTTTTGGTTTCAATGGTTTTACCACCTCTTTTAGATTCATCAGCAGTTATAACAATTCTTGAATCGGCATCTAAAATTCTATCTCTTAAAGAAGCTGATGAAAACCCAGCAAAAACAACTGAATGTAAAGCACCAATTCTGACAATAGCTAATAAAGTAACAATAGCTTCCGGAACCATTGGTAAATAAACAGCGACAGAATCACCCTTCTTCACACCCAATTTGGTTAAAGATTGTGCCAATTTTGAAACTTGTTTTAACAATTCACCATAAGTGATTATTGAACCTTCATTTGGTTCATCAGCTTCGTATATAATAGCCGGCTTGTTTGGATTTTTGATTGCCCACCTATCAACCGCATTATAACAAGCATTCAATTGACCATTAATAAACCAAGCAGGTAAATCACCATTTTTGAAATCATCTTTTGGATCTTGAGGAAATCTAGCCAAATCAAAGGGTCTAAACCAATCTAAATTTTCATTAGCTTGTTGGGTAAAAAATTCATTGGGATTTTCTATAGATTGTTGGTATAATTTTTGATAGGTTTTAAAATCGGGTAAATTTGGTTCCTGTTGACAACGGTCAAAGAACCCTTTCGGAGGTTCATGCATCTTTTCATGATCCAAAGAAATGGTTTGAGATTGAGATTCTGTTTGTTCTGGCATGGTTGGAATCAATAAATGTATATATAAGAATGAATCAATGAATAGGATTAATAAATAAATAAATAAATAAATAAATAAATGAGGGCAGACAAACAAAAGAGAAAAAAAAAAAATTAAATGATAAATTTGAGTTGGTATTTATATAATAAATTGTTGGAACGGAAACAAACATCAACTCAACATTTATAATAACCTTTAGAGTTAGAATTAAATTAATTGGATCTTATCTTCATCTAAAAATACCCAGAAAGTTTTTGTGGGGTAGGCGATGGCATAATTTAGAAGAAAATTGTCTGGGTGGGTCCGAAGATTCGGACTATTTTCCATACCCCCACAACGCGAATAACGTTATTTATTTATTTATTTATTTATTTATTTATTTATTTATTTTTTTTTTTTTTTTCCTGTACGTTTTATTATCTTAGAAGAAAAGCTCTCACTCAGACAATCTGTTTGGCGCATCTTTAGAGCCTGTTTGAATCTCTTTGGCACTGAAAATAAGAGCTCGTATTAATACCCTTAAATGGTGTCATTGCAACACTTTGCTACGTTTTGGAAATGCGGCATTTATTACACCCACATACAGTACAATACAGTAGATCTATTAAAGCATCTGGTATAGATTGATCCAACACTACTCATTTTTCTATTGTAATGAATCTGTGGGACTTTTGTTCAATTTGATATGATAGCTGTTATCCAGATTATACAAATATTCATAAAAGTGGTAATATGTGTATATGTGTTCAAGAAAATTGACAACTAAAATAAAATAAAAACGTATAAAATATTATTATGATAATATATATTAGTTATTGTATTACTTTACATAAGCCGGTGTCGATATTATTTTACTAATATAAAACTATGATGTGTGCTATATACATTTTTTTTTCAGTCTTTTTTCATTCCTGTTTCTTTTTTATTATTTAGTGTCATCAATCATTATTCTTTTTCATGTTGTCAATTTGATTGGTTCAAAACTTTCAAATTGCACGAAATTATAATATGCCTCAAATTGTGTTGTTGTTGTTGTTGTTGTTGTTGTTGTTGTTGTTGTTGTTGTTGTTGTTGTTGTTGTTGTTGTTGTTGTTGTTGTTGTTGTTGTTGTTGTTGTTGTTGTTGTTGTTGTTGTTGTTATTCTCATAATAAGTTTTAAACTTCGGTTGGTCTTGCATTGATATTTCTATTCATATCAATGGCATCCAATATTTCTTTTGCACCTTTTGCCTTTAATTTATCACCTAATTCAATACCTATTGATTCACAATCTTCTTTTAAGGTATCCATATTAATTTCTTTTGTAACTTCATCTTCGATATATTTCGAACCATCTGGACTGACTATTATTCCTTTTAATGTTAATTTTCTTGTAATTTCATTATAATCTGAGTGTACACCCAATGGTACGGAGCATCCACCTTCCAAATATCTCATTAGTGATCTTTCAGCTAAACAACATATTGTTGCCACTTTATCTTCAATTCTTTTTAAAATCAGTTTAATCTTTTCATCACCTTTTCTTATTTCAATTCCCAATGCACCTTGTCCAACAGCATAATACATATCGTCTAAATATGAAGTTATTCTATGACCTAACCCCAATCTTATTAAACCAGCACTAGCTAAAATTAAACACAGATATTCATTATTTATATCATCTAATTTATTTAATCTTGTTTGAATGTTACCTCTAACGGATTCAAACTTTAAATGAGGATAATTTTTGATCAATTGTGATGATCTACGTATCGACGAAGTGCCAACAATTGAACCAATTGGTAGTTCCTTAAGACTTTTATACGGACTATTTGATTTCATTACAATTGCGTCTCTTGGATCTTCTCTATTAAAAATACACCCTAATTCGAATTCCTCGGGTAAATTGGTTGGCATATCCTTTAATGAATGTACAATTACGTCCAATTTTGGAAACTCAGCAAGACTGTCCAATAATAAAATTTCCAATTCTTTTGTCCATAAGCTTTTACCACCAAAAGTATATAATGGTTGTGTTTGTACTTTATCGCCCAATGTGGATAAAGCTAGTATTGAACAAGGGATATTTGATGTTTCTTCGATTGCCTTCTTAACTAACTCGGATTGTACGACAGCTAGTTTACTTTTTCTGCCACCAATTTGAATATGGTTGACATCATTTATCATATGAGGCATCTAGATAGTTGTTTGTAATTAAGTAAAATGGAAGGAAGTAGGGAAATATATTGAATTAAAGAAACAAAAAAAACTTGTATAAAGTTGATCAGAAACAAATTTTTTGATGAAAAGTTGGAATGAATGAAAGATTATATATAAATTAAATGAAAGTTTTTGATGTGAAAATATAATTTAAAAAAGAAAAAAAAAAAAAAAAAAACCAAAGATATTTGTTCCGTTGATAAAGTGGGAAAAAAAAAAAAAACAATGAGAGAGACGAATTAAAGAGAACGAAAATAAAAATTGTTAGGTCTTGTAAAGCGTAATGCTTATGTAAGCAGGTGGGTTTTATCTCCAACTAATGCGTCAATTACGTACGCCTGTTTTTTCATTGGCTGGAACCCTACGCTCACCCAAGTGGAATTATTTTTTTTTGTCTTATGACTGGATGGTTCATCTTAACTATGAGCTTATTATGTTTGACACACCCACACCCACACCTTATTTTTTTATATGTAAAATCTTATTTGTGTGTAGGTCAATTTGTTATTATATGGAATATTTACATCTGATGATAGTATTATTTATGACGCCTACATAATATAATATTATATAATACCATATTTACAATGAATCTGGTATTAACAGACTGATGTTATTATTATTGCAACTGTTACTACAACTGTTACTGCAACTGTTACTACAACTATTATCACTATCTCACATTTCATTTGGGGAAAATGATGTGAATCCATTTGTATTTAGTGTAGAAAAAAATCAGTAGGTCTCTCTGTTTGGTAAAATTGTGTCATTTTTTGTCAAGTGTTGCCTTATGACTTTTTTTTGTTTTTATTTTTCTTCCATGTTCAATTTGGAAATAAAATTTTTAGTCCAAGAAAATTAATAATTAGTTAGTTAACTTACAACGTATTTAAAATTAAACTTGCATTATTTATAGATTTTCAAACTATAATTAACGTTAACATCTCATTCCTTTATTAGTTAGTTTATTGTGTGTGTTTTTGTTAGAGGCTGCGACTGCTTAGGTTTTGAGTTTATCCTTTTTTAACCAACGTTATAGGCATTATGGCGGGCGCATACCTTGCCCTGTCTTGGTCTTATGCCGTATAATTATTTAATACTTACCAACTTTTTACACACTAGAGAGAATTTTAATAACTACGATTGACATATTAAAAATACGTTTAATTCTAGCGTTAGTCAAGTTACAATAATATTTTTTTCTCAATCAAACAATCTTTGAATCTGTTATTACATTTCACTAATTTATTTTTCTGTTTATAAAGTTGTAAGCCTTTTTACCGTTTTCATCACCCAATATTCTCATCAATTCTTCTTTTTCCAATTGTACCAATTTTTCTATTGTGTTTACCCTTTGAATCAATTGATAACAATTTATATTATTTATTCCTGGAATGGTTTGTATAAAATCAATTGCATCATCATTCATAATTGGCGGGCCATCGGTTGCCAAATTCCTATTAACACCTTTATCTAGTGCCATTCCAACATCGGGTTCTTGTTGATTTGCTTTCAATTGAAGAAAAATTTGTGCTGTTTCATAAGGTGAAGAAGACCATATAATTTTCAATTTTGGAAATGCATATAATAATGATAAAATTTTTGATTGTAAATTTTGTTTCAATGTATTATTATTTTCTTCTGAATTTTTTGCTTTTAAGAATTTTGATTCTGAAAATGGTTCTAATGCAAACGCTTTATTTTCATCAAACTCGACTAATAAACATGGAATTTCATAATGTCGAAACATTTGTTCGCATTGGTGATATAATCTACCACTTTTAAACGATTGAATCAAATCGGGTATTGATTTTCGTTCTACACAAATACGTGGGGATAATATATAATCACCAACTGTAATCATACAGGGCACAACTTTAATACCGACTCTGTATAATAAATTCGGTAATGAAGATCCAAACTCTCTAACATCTACAACTACTCTCATTTCATCTGATTCGGTTCTAAAATTTGCACCCCCGGCGATCCTTGTATTTATTTGATTTTTATGAATATGAAATTTGTTATTATCTTGTGCAGTTTCAAAATGCTTACCTAATTTTGCTTTTTCTTTAATTAATTTTGTAAATGCGTCTTTTTCCTTTTTAATACGTTGTAAATGTTTTTGTTCTTCTATTGAACCACCATAATACATTATAAAAGTTTTCGCTGGATTATCATGGTTAATAGCTTGATATATTTCAACGCGTCTAATGAAGGATAAATTCGCCTCATACATGATTATATATGATGGAGAGATTTCTTGTAATAAAGGAGCATCATTTCTATCATCATAAGCTTGTATAATAATTTGATTTGATAAATATTTAAGATTGATTCTTGATTCTAAAACTTCATCATCTATATTTGATTCAATAAAATGTTTAATATCTTCTTCATCTAGATCTTCATGAGTGATCACTGGTTCTGGTTTATTACTACCGCCCCGCATTCTTCTTCGTTTACTTATAGGTTGGCCATTTCTTGAAAATGTTTTACTCGTGTTTATTTCTTCTTTTTCTTGATCTTGTTCTTCCAATTCCTTAGATATCTTTTTAAGTAAGGTACTCGTTTCTTTCCATGCAAGGTAATCGCGTAATTTTTCAATCAAAATATTTGATCCTGATAGAATTTTAGATAATTGATTAGCTATTCTTCTCGATGAACACATTATTAAAACTGTTCCATCACCTTGATGTAATATATCATCTATTAATGTTTTCAATTGTTTCCATTTTGGTAATTCTTCTAATAAATATTCTTCATTATGTTTCCCCAATGCTCTTTCCTTCGCACAGTTTAAAATTGTCGTTGACTCATCAAGATTCAACCACGGACTCATTGATCTATTCATTTGACTTTTAATATTTGCATCTACTATACTTTGAATTTGTAAATAAAATGTAATTGAATCAACTGAAATTAAATCATTTAACAAATCAACTAATATAGATATATCACCAACTAACTGTCTTGAAGTATATGTCAATCTATGCCAATGTGGATCCAAACTTATTCTTATCTTCTTTGCAAAATCAATATCATGAACATTTTCCATATCCCAATAATCATTAAATACTTCACTATTATGTCTTTTCAATTCATTCAAACAAGCTTGTATACATGATAACAATGCATTTTGAATTTTATTCATTTTAGAAGTAAACTTAACATTTATTTCAGTTACATATTTCACTTTTTGATATTTAAAAGATTCAATTACATTTACATGAAATCTTGGCCATAATAAAACATTTGAAATTCGTAACATTTTTAATCTTGAAGCTAATGGAGTGAATCCTGTGAATAATTCAGGTTCATCTGAGAATGCTTTAATAAACCCCCATTGATTTATATCTCGGTATAAGCTAATTATAAATGCATCATTTGAAGTTTCTTTAATACGATCGGCATGAAGAATGAATAATCCAGTTATATCATTGGGACTAATGATGCCACTCAATAAGTCAACAACTAAAACTCTTGAACTAATACTTATTATCCCACCTTCTTGATATTGTTTAGATCTTTTAGATGACGTATCATCCTTTATTAACGTACATTTATTTTCCAAATCTTCCAATTCTTCACATAATCGGATCATTTCATCGTCTTTTGCATTTAAAACCAAGATCAAACTTTTTTTAGTCTCTTTGTTTATTATAAATGGTGAACTTAACGCATGGAGTAAATTTGCCGTTATTATATCCCAACCCAAACCATGTCCTAGTATTAACAAACAATCTTTAATCAACATATCTTCTACGATTTCCTGTTGATATTTTAAAGGCAAAATACATTCAACTTCGCGATCTGGATATTCAGGTACAATGTCTTCTTCGTGAAATTTCACAGGTATCTCATTATATGGTTCATCTTCATTTACGAATAAGCTCATGGTAGAATTTTTTTTTTTTTTTTTTTTTTTTTTTTTTTTTTTTTTTTTTTTTTTCTTTTGTCTCTTTGAAAATGTGGTATAATATACTTTGGGTAGAGAATATATCGAAATCGAAATTGAGTCAGTTGGATGAATTGAATGATGATAGTGTGATAAGAGATGTTGATGAACATATAACAAAAGATCCAGTTTATAAAATATGGTTGAAAAGAGGTGATGAATTGAAATTCGGGTACGAGCAAGAATCTTTGAACTTTTTGAGAAGAGATTTTAAATTGGGCGGTAGATTAGATATCAATTGTGATCTACAAAATGGTGTTTATATGTTGACTCATAAGAATTGTAATTATTTAGGTTTGAACCAAGATGATAATGAATTGATTGCTTTATTGAATGATGGAATGACGAAGAAAAAAATTGATTTTTTAAAAATGTCATTAAATAATTAATATTGAACTGAATTGATTATTATTGTGAACAAAGATCAATGAGAGGTGTATGGAAAAATCAAAAGTGAAAAATTGAATGAAAACCCCTTAAACAAAAAAAAACACCCCCTATGCGCACTATATCATATAAGAAAGATATTGCTGCTTTATTAAAAAAACAACGTATACAAAAATCAAAAATGACAAAATGGTAGTCCATGCACAGAAGTGAGTAATCGGTTGTTTTATCTTTCGAATGTGGGTCTTTATACTACTAATGGTACAAGAAATATCCGGAACTTAGATTTATGAAACTACAAGATTTGTGGTCATTAACGAGTAGTTTTGTAATAGGTATTATTTTAGCTGTAAAAATGTTTCTTGGATTTACCTAAATTATGATTTAAATGTTTCTGAATTTGAAAGTACTGCTTGGGTTCGATGAAGTTTAGAATATAACATAATTACTCATCTATCAACAATTGTGTTCATGGACTAGGAAGCAAAATTATTGATACTTTTATACATTTTTAAAATATTAAATTTTAAACTATCCGATTTCGATTATGCAGAAATGTTTACAGAACTCGCTAAAGAAGATTACGAACCCAATTAAGCGTAATTCAAAGTCTTATTCAATCAGAATCAAAAAACAATTCTTGATATAACAAGTAAAAACAATAGTCAAAAACCAAAATAGGAAAAATAAATGATTGAAAATATTAATCTAGGTTAAAGCTGTCATAGGTTTTCCTAGACTACATAGTTTGTATAGTTTTAGATAGAAACAGCATTTATCGCTATCAAATTTCAACATGAATAGAGTGTGCTTTTTTCTTTATTTTTACTGGTTTGAAATTTCGTGATATTTCTAGCTCTACAGAAGATGTGTTTAGATGATTGATGCAGGTGACGTTTTAACTTTAAATAGATTAATTGGAGTTTTAAATCGTTTCAAATGGTAAAATTTATATAGTATTTTATATATCTTCTATATGTAGTTATATATTTAGATAGAAATATAGATAAGTTATTATTATTATTATTAAAGAATAAAATAGAGAGTGACTAAACAACACATATCCCCCAATAACTTCTTCTTGCCTATAAGTAGATATGGCCTTTGCAAGATTAAATAATATAAGTTTCTGATGTTTACCACCAGCATTTTAATATATATAATAGCATCAGTGTTAGTAGAATCAGGAGCAGGAGCAGAATGAACATTACATGCTCCTTTAAGTGCTCACTGGTTTAGCTATATTTGCTGTTCATCTTACGAGTCTTAGTTCATTATTAGGTGCAATTAACTTTATAATATTACTTTCTTCGCAGTTAAAATTTGACTCTTCATTTTTTTTTTTTTTTTTGTGCTACATCGATTTTCATCAATACAACACCATTAATGTCAGTTAAAGAGAAGATAGCTAATCTTAAGCCAAATGAGAAGTTTATATCTTTTGAGTTTTTCCCACCTAAAACCGACTCTGGTTTTAGAAACTTATTAGCGAGATTGTATCGTATGCAAAAATTGAATCCATTATTTGTCACAGTTACATGGGGAGCAGGTGGATCAACTAGTGAAAAATCATTAGATTTAGCAGCAACATGTCAAAATGAAATTGGAATAACTACAGTGTTACATCTAACATGCACCAATACCAATAAGGAAATTATAGATCAAGCATTAAGAAAAGCCAAACAAGTTGGAATTAAAAATATTTTAGCTTTAAGAGGTGATCCCCCAAGATCTGAAGAATATTGGACTCCGAATTGCGATTTTAACAATGCGATAGATTTGGTCAAGTATATAAAGAAAAATTATCGTGACTATTTCTGTATTGGTGTTGCTGCATATCCAGAAGGTCATGTTGATGGATCTGATTCTTGTGGTCAAGATCCCAAAAAAGATTTACCTTATTTAATTGAAAAGGTCAAAGCAGGTGCTGATTTCATAATCACCCAATTATTCTTTGACGTGAACAAGTATTTAACATTTGAAAATATGGTCAAAAGGGAATTACCCGGTATACCGATCATACCTGGATTAATGCCAATTACAACATATAAAATATTTACAAGAGCAGCCAAGTTATCACATGCTTCAATTCCAAAAGATATATTTGAACAAGTTGAAAAGGTTAGTAATGATGATGATGCGGTGAAATCTTTGGGTATTGAAATTTTATCAAATATTATAAATAAATTAAATACAAAGGGGGTTCATTTTTATACATTAAATTTAGAAAAATCAATTGTAATGATCCTCCAAAGATCTAAGTTGGAAATCACACCAAGAGAGATAGACGAATGTGCTATTGATTATACAAACAAAGATATAATCTGGGATGATTTTCCAAATGGTAGATTTGGTGATTCGAATTCTCCAGCGTACGGTGAAATAGATGGGTATGGGCCAAATTTAAAAATGTCCACTTCGGAAGCAATTGGGAAATGGAAATTTCCTCAAAATGTTCAAGACTTGACTAAATTATTTTGCGATTACTTATCTGGATCTTTGGATGTTTTACCATGGGCAGATTCGAGTTTGTCTCCAGAAACGGCATTGATACAAGAACAATTGTTTATGTTGAATGAAAAGGGTTGGTTTACAGTTGCATCCCAACCAGCGGTTAATGGATGTAAATCAAGTGATAATATTTTCGGTTGGGGTCCCAAAAATGGTTTAATTTATCAAAAAAGTTTTGTTGAAATGTTCATACCTAAGAAAGATCTCAAAAGGCTCAAATTGGATAATTGTACATATTTTCTTGGTGATAAAGATGGTGTTATAAAATCTAGTTCTAAAAGTACAATCACATGGGGTGTTTTCCCAATGAAAGAAATCGTTCAACCTACAATAATCGAACATGAATCTTTTAAAGCATGGAATGAAGAGGCGTTTCTTCTATGGTTAGAATGGGCAAGATGTTATAAAAAAGATTCAAAATCATACAATCTTTTAAACAGTATCTATAACGAATACTATTTGATTAGTATAGTGCATCATGATTTCCCCGATGAACTTGCATTATGGAATCTATTTTTATAGCAATTAGCTAAATTATAATAAATCTTTTATACAGCTGAATATTCACCTCTATTTCTACCAGATACTTTTTCAACAATTTCTTTAATAAAACTAGGAAGTACTTTGAGTAAGTCCATGAAATTTTGTATAACTTCTTTCAAAGCTGATTGAAAATCTATAGCATTACCTTTTTGGAATTGAAACCATGCACCTCCAACTATGTAAATTGAAAGGAATAGCACTAAGAAAATAAAAATCCAAGTGAACCAACCCCACGATTCTTCAACTTTAGTCTCAATACAAGCTGCTTTATGTTCAATATTGAATATTACCCTTTTCTCATCCCAATCTAATTTATACTTGTCAAAATTATTTACATCTTTATTACATTTGAAATTAAACTCAGCTTCAATAGTCGATTCACCCCATTTTGAATTATATAATAATTTAACACCATCGTTTTCTTCAATCTTAGGATCATTGAAACTAATCACTTCGGATACAATACTATCTTTATCATTTTTAACTCTTTGAATACCGCATGCATCTCCTTCGCATAAATCATTTTTAACTTGTTCACATATTCCTATACTCAATTCAAATTCAGTTTCCGATGGTGGGGTTTGTTTAGTGGTCTTGAATGATTGAACACCTTTAATACTTTCAAAATCGTACTTGTTTAATTTAGAACAGTCAAATGCTGCTACTGCCGTTATTAATAAAAGTAGAAACTTCATGTTGTTGGTTAAATAAAAAAAAAAAAAAAAAAGGTAGCATGCAGGATGAAAATTAATTTTATGATAGAACCCTTCAAATTGGAAACTTTGAGTGGGATAGAAAATTTGTTTTGATTTCATATTGGAAATTGTTAGTATATTAAATCATATTGTTTGGTTGGTCTATGTAAATTCCGGGTCAGATCAGATATAAACTCAGGTGAACCACAGCTGAGTTAAAGTTACACCTTAGTTTAAGACTTATAAACAGTTTGCTGTTCTCGAAATCTTTTAGATCTTTGATTATTAAAAAGTTGCAAATTTTAATTTTTAATAAGAAAAAGGATAATAGAAGTATTGTGAATGGAAATTTTGTCAAATTTTGTAATTTCAAATAATATCCATAGTATATTACTTCTTCGATACATTCAATCTCGAATCCAATATGCAAAATTCAACTTCATTTCACGTCTCTAAAAATTACTGTAATTGGGATGGGATTGTAAAATGATTCAAATGTATAAAACCCCTTGTTAAACTTCACTTTTGACTAAAACAGTTTCTATATTTTCTACATTTAGTCGTTGTCAACGGTAACTACTATTATTTATCTATATTCTTTACGTGACTTTGGATTAAGTATCAATAGCAATATTCATATCTTTGAAAACTTCCATATACAACTTCTATTGATTTTCTTATTTAATTTTTTTCGGAAAAAATTATTTTAATGAATTTGGTGATAGCGGCTAAATTGGTTGAAACAGCTTGATACTTTTTCTGGTCAAATTTCTCAAAATGATTTGTAATCAATTCAAACACAATTGATATATAACTTAACACCCTTGTGTCTTTTTTTTGCTCTTTTCACTTTTTCAATCTTTCAATGACTGTTACTTTAGAAACCACCCCGATTGTTCCATTAGGAAAAACAAAACTATTTGAACCAATTCAAGTTGGTCCAAACACATTAAACCAAAGAATTGCATTTGCTCCCACTACAAGATTCAGATCGACTAAAAATGGAGTGCCCACTGATTTAAATTTGGAATATTATAAAGCAAGATCCCAAGCTCCAGGAACTTTAATCATCACCGAAGCTACATTTGTATCTGAAAACGGAGGCGGCTATGATTATGTGCCTGGTATTTATTCAAACGAACAAATTGAAAGTTGGAAAAAGATAAATGATGTCATTCATAATAATAAATCATTTAGTTCTATCCAATTATGGTATTTGGGTAGAGTCGCCGATCCAAAAGTTTTGAAACAACACAATTTGAAATTGGTAGCCCCTTCAAAATTTTACTTTGAAGAATTAAAAGCAAAAGAATTTGGTATTGAAATTCATGAATTGACAATTGAAGAAATTAGAGATGTTGTAGAAGAATATTCAAAAGCTGCTAAGAATGCCCTTGTTGCTGGTTTTGATTATATTGAACTTCATGCGGCTCATGGTTACTTACTAGATCAATTTTTAAATGAGAATTCAAATAAAAGAAGTGATCAATATGGTGGATGTATTGAAAATAGAGCAAGATTATTATTTGAAGTTATAGATGAATTATTTTCAATTGTTGGTGATAAATTGGCGATCAGGTTGTCACCATGGGCAAACTTCCAAGGTATGATTCCAGAAGGTGAGAAAACACATGGTTATATTTTATCTCAATTGCAAAAACGAGCCGATATGGGAAATAAACTAGCATATGTGTCATTGGTTGAACCAAGAGTGGCTGGTAATTTAGATGTTCCAAAAGAACAACAAAATGGTTCAAACAAATTTGCTGAATCTTATTGGAAAGGTACATTCATAAAAGCTGGCTCGTATACATACGATGCACCCAAGTTTAATTCCTTATTGGACGATTTGGAAAATGATAGAACATTGATTGCATTCTCGAGATATTTCACGAGTAATCCCGATTTGGTTTATAAATTAAAAGAAGGCATTCCGTTGACAAAATATGAGAGACCTACATTTTATGCACAATTTAATTATGGATATAACACATGGAATGACTATAATGAACATAAAGAATACGATGAAGAAGTGGAAAGAAATAGAGTAGGTAAGTCATTGGTATAGTATAATAGACAATCAATACAAGAAATAACTTTAATAATGGAACCTTCTTCCCCATGATTCTAGGGGGGGGGGGGGTGTAATAAACCAGTTGAGATTTTCTCTAATAGAACTCCTCTTTGGTCTACTGATGCTAAATCGAATTATAAAAGTGATATTCGTAATGATCGTTTATATCAACTAGAGATTTAATCAACATGGACTTTCTAAAGTGGAAACTCAGACAATTGACTCGTGTGTTTTGGATATGTATTTATTATAGAGTTTTCTGAAATGGGGATTAGAATTGGACTTTTTGTGAATGACAAAATTTTTAGGCGGCGTTTGCGAATATTTATGAATTGCTGCAAAAATTCACATTTCAATATCAACTAAAAAAAAAAAAAAACATATATTTCATCCCATATTTTAAGCTTAATCACATGATTACTGAAAAAAATTGTTGCAAAAATTCACAGTTTAATAAACATATATTTCATACCATACTTTGAACTTGATTGCAGGGTCAGGATCATCCACGGTTGCAAATTATCAAAATTAAATAGAAAAATCATACAGTAATATTTACAATGAAACTATGTAATATACAACATCTACATTGCAAGCAAATTAAAATTGAAGATTCGGGTTACGGCAAGAATATTTAGTTACCCGAATCTTGTGAACTAAATATTCTTAGCTCAATTCACTTAATCTCTCTAAATTTTCAGTTGAAAGTTTTTCTCAGTTATTATTTAAATCAACAACCCCACGGAGAAAAAAAAAAAATTTTTTTCAAGGATGATGAAAGTTACTGTAGCTGGTGCTGCTGGTGGTATTGGCCAACCTTTATCATTATTATTAAAATTAAATCCGCATGTCACTGAATTAGCATTATTTGATATTGCTAATGCAAAAGGTGTTGCTGCTGATTTATCTCATATTAATACACCAGCTATAGTTAAAGGTTTCACACCCGAATCAAAGGATGATAAACAAACAATTATCAATGCTTTAAGTGGATCTGATATAGTTGTTATCCCAGCTGGGGTCCCAAGAAAACCAGGCATGACAAGAGCTGATTTATTCAACATTAATGCTTCGATCGTTAGAGATTTAGTTGCAAATATTGCTAAAACATGTCCAAACGCAGCTATTTTGATTATTTCAAATCCTGTAAATTCAACCGTGCCAATTGCTGCTCAAGTATTAAAGAAGTTGGGTGTATTTAATCCAAGAAAATTGTTTGGTGTAACTACTTTGGACGCCGTCAGAGCAGAAACTTTTCTTGGTGAATTAACAAATACCAATCCACAACATCTCAAGGGCAAAATTTCCGTCGTTGGAGGTCATTCGGGGGACACGATTGTTCCATTGATTAATAATCATTCAGCTCTTCAAGCGGATGAATATAAAAACTTTATTAATAGAGTTCAATTTGGTGGTGATGAAGTCGTAAAGGCAAAGAATGGGGCTGGATCCGCCACTTTGTCAATGGCCTTTGCTGGTTATAGATTTGCAGAATACGTTATTGATTCTTTAAGAGGCATTGCTCAACCAAAGGGTATCCCAGATTCTTCATATGTTTATTTACCTGGCTTACCTGGTGGTAAGGAATTGGCCGAAAAATTGGGTGTTGATTTTTTTTCTTTACCTGTGATTTTAAACAATGGTGAAATTCAATCATTTATTGATTTAAATGAATTGAATTTAACAAACGAAGAGAACAATTTAATTCAAATCGCTTTGAAGGGATTAGAAGGATCAATTCAACAAGGAATCGATTTTGTAAATGCGAGTAAATTATAAGTTGCACACATTCAACTAAGTTAAAAATAATATTCTAACTTTAGCTACTCCCCTTAAATATATAAAGGTATTCTTTCAATATCGCTCTTCGTTCTGTAATAATGTGGTTTCAAAAATTTGCACAGAAAAAAAATAAAGGTACAAAAGCACAAGGTTTTTCGATACTGAAAATTTTTCAACAAGGTTTTTTAGTAATGCTATGGGTAGTTTTGAAATCTGTTACATACAAATTGTGTAACATATTGTATTCACTTTATCTTATTGCAAATAAGCACGCAGTTAATTTGCAAATTTGATGACTGTCAATCGTTTCTTCCCTGGTAAACGAAAAACACGATGGATGGATGACTTTTTGATTAAACGAACCTACAACACTTTGGATATCTTACAAGAGCATTAAAAGAACCTACTAATAAGTTATATTATCAAATTTGAAAGAAAAATCACCTAGTTTTTTGAAAAGAAAATTTTTACACGTTCCAATTATTCTTCTGATGTGACCTATTGCAAATTTTAGAAATTCAGAAAATTGGGGACTATAGTCTAGCGGTTTTATGACGAAAGCTTTACACGCTTTAGGTCCTGAGTTCGAATCTCAGTAGTCTCATATTTTCTTTCTTTTTACAAGATTGAACTTTGTAAATTGTGGTCTGATTAAAGACTACTACCAAGCTATTTTTTTTTTCTTAGTTCACGACGAAGTATTCAATGAGCATTTTTGTTTTTGCTACCATGTGACTTAAATTTGATAAATCTTAATCATAATAGTAATAAACCAATTGCGTTGATAGCTCAATCCTATAACATCATGTATTGTATCACATTACAATTTGTAATGTATACTTTTTTGCAGGACACTTGCATATATTCAAGAGACTAGATGGTTTGTACAGTTATACTTATATACTATAAATATAAAGTTGTATGCGTTGTTATAGTCAGTAAATTTCACGAGGAAGAAAACTTCAGTTATTATTAGTTTTCTTAACTTGTATTTTATTTGCAAAATTGAAGCAAATAAAGGAAACGACGACGAAATCAACGCAAGTTGGTGGGACCAATTGGGGCTCATCAACTTCTGCAAATCATTTACGATCAAAGATAATCAACCATGAACACAACAAGTGACAACATCATTGACACATTATAAAGTAATAAGAAAAAAGTGTCAAATTTTAGGATTCTACTGAATTTTACCTAAAAAAAAAAAAAAATTGGGTATCTTATTTCTTAGATTCAATAAAATTTAAAACATTAAATAACATCTGATAAGGGTTTTTATAAAAAGTATGAGTTTATAATAAAAAAGAGAGAAGGAGTTGAGTTTAATAGAGATATAAGTATATATAGATTTTAATTCACGTAATACTTGAAAAAAAAAAAAATAGCCCAATGGCAGAAATACCCCTTAAAAAGTTCACCAACAATTTTAATTAAACTATTCTTTTACAATAATAAACCCTTTGTAGGATCAAACAAATCATGATGAAATTAGTCATGAAGGTGCATGAAAGAAGTTGGCAAGTGATGATAGATTTGAAATACAAATATCTGTTAAAAATTGAAACTAACATCATTTTATTATATTAATAAAACACAATATAAAAATTAATTAACATCCATATACAAGAGAGAAGGGATTAGGTTTAATATAAATATAAATATTTAAGTATAGGATCTACAATATAATGAATATTTAAGTATATATATGTATAGGATCTACAATATAATGAATATTTAAGTATATATATGTATAGGATCTACAATAGCAGGAATAATGGCTGCTCATGATTTTCCAACAGGATTTTATCAGAGAATATACCGATACCTACAAGAAATATACACCTTATGGAAACGACGACAGAACTCGTCAAAGAAGGTTGCAAACCCAATTAAACATAATCAAATTCAAAATCTCAATTAGTTTCATAATTCCTTAATGCGAAAACACTTTGTACTGATAGAGAAAAATAAAATTATAGCATTATGATGATTATGAAAGCTTATTTTATCTTGATCATCATATAAAATGTTTAATTTAACATTTGTCTGAAGTACCTTGTGTATTATAATCTGATTCCTATCCACTCAATTATTCCACGAGAAAAAAAAAAGTTGCAAAAATATTCAAAAAAACATAATTAACTTGATCTATCATTAAAATGCCATGACAAAATCATTGAAACATTAAGAAGTTAAACGTTTTAAACTAATAAGAACCAAGTGTCAAATTTTTGCTACTATATAGATTTACCTAATACATATACGTAAAAAAAAAAAGAGGCAATAAAAATAAATCACAATTACAACATAATAATGTTTATAAAAGGAATTGTTTGCCACAATCAGAATAAATGGTACTTTATTTTATTATACACATGAAACGGTTCTTGTAGTGTTAATATATATCGAATTTTTAACCAGCAAGAAGATTTTCATACAATAGAGTTATATATTGAACACTCTTTGGAACAATTGTTTAAATATGATATTAGTTGTCAATAGCCTTCATTAATATACATGATACTCAACTATTGAAAGTGTTCTAATAAAAAAGAAATAAATAGTTATTTTTTTTTTTTTTTTTCGAAATTCAATATACATTACTTTTATAATCTATATAGGCGGAGTGTTACCAGTTGAAGAGCCTACGATGGAATCAGAGAACGACTACGACACTGATATAAATTTTTCAGAAACGGATTCAGAATCAGAAGCCAACAAGTACGTACCACCAAGTGTTGATTATTCAGCATTGGTAAAATTTACCCATCAAAGACAATCAAAATTTGAAACACAGAGATTGGATTCAGCAAATGCTCCATCCAGCTTAGTGGAAAAAGTTAAGGAAAATAATTCTTATGTTCATGACCCTGAAACTTTTTCAGTCAATATTGCTGAAATCGTACTTTTTTGCTTTTGAACCCATATTTATTTTCTCCATTAATTTATTCATGAACTCTAAATTAATGGAATCAAAGGCCTTGTAAAAGTCTATTTGAATGAAACAAGCATATTCATCGATTTGATTTCCCAATGCTTGATTATTTTTCAAAACTTGTTGAAAGGTATATATTGAATCATTAATATATCTTCCTTTTATAAAGCCATTTTGATCAGTATCAATAATATTTGCCACTGTTTCCTGTAATAAAGAATCAAATCTCGATGATAGTAATCTCAACGCAACTGATATTAAACTTATGGGTCGAAAATTTTCCACCGTATTCTTTTTTTTTTTTTGGTTTTTTCTGTAATAATTTAATTTTAATTAGCTGCATTGATTGAGGTAATTTACCATCAATACCCATTTGATTACCAACTGCTGTTAATAAGTTTCCTAATAGTGGCCATAATGCTTGTAAAGTTTTGTAATCTAAGGCGTCATCACCTGCTGTAGTTGGTTTTTTTATCATTTTCAACTGTGCAAATAAGCTTTTCTCCGTAAAGGGAGTATCTAATTTGATTCTTTCCTTTTCATTCAAACTTTTAGTAAAATTATTCACAAAGAAGTATGATTCAGTAGTTGGTATTGATTTATATATCGTTTTCCAAAATTCACTTGTATGATGTAACATAGATTCTGTTGAATCCAACTGTTGATTTGATAATGAAGACATTTCCTTGATAATATTGTTTTGAATCGAGCCTCTAAAACGATATTTGAAAAATTTCACATTATCGCTTATTTTATTTTCTTTCATTTTATTTAACAATCTATTACAACAAATGTTGTCAATTTTTTTTCTAAGGTATAATATATTGGATACTTTATACTGTATCATAAATATATTATAATCCCATTCTTGATATACATCTCTGAAAATTCGATTGACTGGTGTTAAAAGATGCTGTAGTATAGACTCTTTAGCAATAAATGATTTTGGTATTACAAAATGTTTACCAATTTTGATCTTTTTATTATCATTGTATTTGATAGTAATCGAAATAATTAAATGTGTTGATAATCTCCTGTTTTCTCTTTCAACATCAAATTTTAAAGTCAAGAATTCCAAATCTTTTGATATGTACATCTTGTCAATCCTTCTATTTGATACGTAGTTATAATTTGTTTCCGTTTTCATATGTGGATAAAACCATCTAAAAACATCTAATAAATCATGATTAACCATAAACACTTGTTGTATATAATCACTAATTTTCTTTTCAGCAGCAGATAATCGAATCAATTGTCCATTGCTTGAATCTAATTTTATATCATTAATATGATTGAAATCACCACCTAATATAACACCAGCTGGATTTTGCATAATATACCTTGTAATTTGTTCATTTAATTCATTTACAAGTTTAAATTGTTTAGAATAATCACCACTATGAAGATACCAATTAATCAATAGTATATGTTTCTGTAAAATTGGTAAAAAGATTCTTGAAATCGTTACTCTATGTTCTAACTTCGTATAATCAAAAGTTAATTCTAATAATTCTGGTTGTAATTGTTTGTAATCATTACAATATAAAATCGCAGTTCGTTTTAAAATAATTTTGACACATAAATTTGATTTTGTGTCTTTCTAATTTCTTTTTCATTAAATCTAATTGTTTCTTATCTTGTAATGCCAATTCTTGTATAAACCAGATTGAAATATCAGGATGTTCAATTACTAAAGTAATTAAATTATCCACTGTCTCATCTATTCTATTTGATCTTTTTGCACCAATATTCTTTGATGCAATTTTAATATTATTTATATAATCAAACAAACCTGATTATAATAAAATTTTTTTTTTTTTTTTTTTTTTTTTTTTTTTTTTTTTTTTTTTTTTTTTTTTTTTTTTTTATACTTAAATTTTCAAAGTGAAAATTAAATACTATTTTTATTGGAATGTATTGTTGTGGAAATACCATTGGTTCAAAGATTTGTCGTTTTTTTATTTTTATATTGTTTTTGTTGTTTTTCTCATATTTTATCTTTATTATTTTTTTTTTAATTTTATCAAATTTAATCTAATATACAGTTTAATTTTTTTGATTGACATAATCTTTGATAGACCTATTTATTGGAATATTTTTTGGGTACTTATTGAGTAGACATAGGAACATCAGAAGATGACTCTTCCGATTCTATTTCTACTCTTGTCTTCTTTTTAGGGGATTGATTTTGACCATCTGATTGAGATAATTCATGGATTTCTTTGATATAAACTGATGATAAAGGTTGTTCAAGTGTATTGTCATTGGAAATCGCAATACAATCTTGATTATCGTTTTGTATAGTTATATGATTGAAATGTGGTTCAGTGGTGTTAGAAGTTGAGGAAGTTGTATTTTTGTCTGAAGTACTTTGTTGTTGTTGTTGTTTTGGAGTTGTAGGCATTTGTGGAATTTCATCTGATGATGTTCTTTGGGAGTCTGTTGAAGTTTTGGAAGGTAATTTCGGAAATTGTTGATTGAAAGACTCTGGGGCCATTGAGATCCCAGTTCTTTTTATCGGGGGACTTATAGGGGCTGTTCTTAAAAGCTTTATTTTTCTTTGGGAGCAATTGTTCCAATTGTGGGAGTAAGAACCACAATTACTACAAGCGGTGGCAACCGGGCAATTGGACCTATGATGGGAACAGCTTCGGCAATAGTTACAATGTTGTAAGTCAGTAAGTAATTTCAAGGAGATGTACTTGCCATAATCATTGTTGAATTGTGGTGGTAATCTCCGTCTTGGAGCTTTGTTAGTACCTAAAATAATAATAAAGAAAACTAATATATAGTCTTGATTTTGGGTAGTACAATTTGCACTTCTTTCTGTAGTCACTTCTGGCATATGAAAGTCAACTACTGAATCATTGTCATCCAAGAAATGATGAATTTCCTCTTCAGCTTTGTGTCTCAAATAAATTGGAAGTTTCATCAGAACCAAATGATATGTTGGAATGCTATCAATTATGGTGATGTAAAAACATTCAGGAGTATCCATTTCATCCTCTTTGACTTCCTCTAAAAAAATTGGAATAGATTGGAGTAATTCAATTGCTTCTTTCTTGAAAGTTTCAAAGTCTGCACTGGCAATCATTTGATGAGTAAAGGGACAAAACATGTACTTTCCATCTTTACCTGACATTGAAGCAGCACCTGACAAATAGGAAATTCTTCTCTTAATTGATTGGTATTGTTTAAAATTAGTTGCAAGTTGGGTACTGTTAGTAGTTGATTGTGGATCGAAATTGTTGAAAGTTTCGATCTCACTGGGGGTAAAAAGTTTCAATTCTTGTTTCCATGCTTTCAATTCTTTTAAAATGTAGTGGATAATCTTCTTGAAGATGTCAATATTACTTTTATCAAACTTTTGTACGATTTCAGCAATATTGACTGAAAAAGTTTCAGGGTCATGAACATAAGAGTTATTTTCCTTAACTTTTTCCACTAAGCTGGATGGAGCATTTGCTGAATCCAATCTCTGTGTTTCAAATTTTGATTGTCTTTGATGGGTAAATTTTACCAATGCTGAATAATCAACACTTGGTGGTACGTACTTGTTGGCTTCTGATTCTGAATCCGTTTCTGAAAAATTTATATCAGTGTCGTAGTCGTTCTCTGATTCCATCGTAGGCTCTTCAACTGGTAACACGGAGTAGGTGTTTCCCCGATTCAGAGCTTGATGGGTGTTCAACACTGTGTCCGGAGACGGATGCTGACCATTATGGTCATCCTGAATAGACAGCATTTTTTTTTTTGTATGGAAAATACAATGCACGTGATCGATAAACACAAAGGAAAAAAACCCGGTCATTTTATTTTCCAACAACAAGCCTGCGTGGCGAAATGGTTATCGCTTTTGACTTCTAATCAAAGGATTCCGGGTTCGAATCCCGGCGTGGGTTGTTTGTTTATTTGCAGCTTTAGCTCACCTGGGAGAGCGTCAGACTGAAGATCTGGAGGTACTGTGTTCGAGCCACAGAAGCTGCATTTTCTTTTTTTTTTGACTCCAATTCAAATTTATAACAAAAAGGTCTAGTAGTATCAAAAACTATAATATCAAATGTTATTTATTTTTTATATTTTGGTGTTATACAATTGTTAATTTTCTACTTATTGAAACCAACCCTTTCTCTTTATTAGCCCAAGTAATATAATTTGGACTATAGTGTAATAAATCATTATAATTAGTGTGATCCTCAGAAGTAAAGCATTGTAAATCGATATTTAAATTGTCTGAATTGAAATCTTCGGTGTAATAAATGGATAAATCAAAGCTACCATTCAAACTATTTAGATAAACAAGTTCAATACCAGAAACATCTTTATATATATGATTACCATCAATTTTTGAAATTCCATTTGGAATACTCTTGAAATCCGGTAGCTTGTTATTACCCACGACAATACCTCTGACTGATTTCTGCTCAAATTTGAGATTACACATTGGACTACCTTTAATAGTGAGATTCGCAATATTTAACCCGTTTAGTTTGTATGATGAAAAATCAACTTTGAGAAAATCTGGCTGGTATGATTTGTAGGAACAAACTTGATTCCCATCTGGGATATCTTTACATGAAACTTGTGCATTAGGAATTGGAATCTCAATCAAGCCTTTTCTACCATAAACATGAACATAGTTGTTATCATGAAGGTATCTCAATTTAAGTGGATTTTTCACATCGAATGGATTGATGAATGACGAGACAATCATACCAGTTATTGAAAATAATACAAGAAATGAAATGATGAATTTGTTAAATTTATAAATGAATGGAAGTATTGGGAATATCCAAAATTGGGAAAATATCAAAATAAAGTAATAAATCGTCTTCTCACTCATTAATGATTCTTGGATGGATTTGTGGATACCATCCAAAATCAACCATCCATTATTATAAATGATGTACATTGAGATAGGAACGATTATTAAAAATTGAATTGACCAGTCATATTCGTAATTTTGAATCAGCGCCAGTTCGGATATAGATACAGATTCAGATTCAGATTCAGATGCCAATAATGGTTCTTCTTCATCAGATTTCTTCTCTCTAATGAATAACCAACCTGATATACCTAATAATGAAGCAATCACTTGTAGAAAAAATACTATTGTGACGGGGAATGAGCCTGTATAACCTTGCAAGTCTTTAGTTGCTAATATCAACAATACCCAATAGATGAATGAAATTTCCATAATCAGTACTAACTTTTGTTCACTTGGCCACATGTAATTAATACCATTCAACACAATATAGTAAGCCAAGATCGATGCTGATGATATAGTAGCTGCAATCAACATTGGATGTGAAGTTGGGAGGAATTCATTAATATGCTTAAAGTATTCTAATAACAATGCACTTGTAGTCAATGAAGCAATCATTCCCATCGGGAGATTAATCAAGTTCCATCTAAATTTAAGTATAAACGGACCAACAAATAAAAATGAAATGAGCAATACTAAATTAATTTTGAATAATGTGCCAGTTGATACCGAAAAGAACATATTCATAAATGTCCCATAAACAGCTGGTTCATCCAGATCTTCCAACTGGTTCTCACTTATGAATTCTGTAAAATCTTTGGCATTTGATAACATATGATACAATGACTCTTTTCTTACATTTCTAATATTATCTTCTTTAGTATGATAAATATCTCTTGGTTTATAAAATGCAAGATCCAACCCCCTCAATCCATGTTCTTTATACACTTTGTAATCCGTTTCAGAATGAATCAAACCTTTATTGAATCCTTGTTGAAATACACTGTTTGCATATGGATATCTTACATTTTTAAAATATTTAACAATTCCATGATCAGTACCTCTGAATAGTATAGCTTTACCACCGGCACCAGTACCTTCAAGATTTAAAAAGTATCCAACTTGCTTGAACCATGGATGTTCAACAAATGCTTTAGCACCATACAATCCAAATTCTTCATTATTATTAAAATTAAAAATGATTGTTCTTTTCGGCTTTTTAATAGATTTCAAAACTCCTAGTAAACAAGCAACTCCCATTCCATCATCAGTGACACCATAACTAGAAGGTACACTATCATAATGAGCACTTAATAAAAAAGCTGGCCAATCCTCAGTACCATTGATTCTAACCATTAAATTATTACTTTCATAATAATGAACACCAATATCTTTAAAAAAATGTCTTGTAATATCAATATCAATATCACTTGCTAATTCTCTAATCCTTTTTTCCAAATAATCATGAACATGGTTATTCTCCAGTGAACCATAACTATGTTCATGTTGCGAAATCATTTGTAAATCCAACCATGCATCTTCCGAATCTTCACCATTAATCCATGAATTGTCAATTGATGACAACAAGACAGTTACGAACGTACATATCACTACAAATAATGTCAACGATGTCTTTCGATATCCGAATATTGCTCTTATAGTGCGTATAAATATGTTTGCTTCGTTCATGTATGGGCAAAAAAACATTAAAAAAAAAAAAAAAAAAAAAAAAAAAAAACAACAACAGTAAAGCAATTATTATTATTATTATGCCTTTTCCTCAATTGAAAAACGATTTAATACTTAGAGCAGCGAGAGGTGAAAAAGTGGAAAGACCACCAATATGGATCATGAGACAAGCTGGAAGATACCTCCCAGAATATCACGAAGCTAAAGGAGATCGAGATTTTTTTGAGACTTGTCGAGATGCTGAAATAGCGTCAACAATCACCATTCAACCAATTGATCGTTTCGAATTAGACGCAGCAATCATCTTCAGTGATATATTAGTGATTCCACAAGCTATGGGATGTGAAATTAAAATGGTCGAAGGGAAAGGTCCAGTTTTCACAGATCCAATTAGAAAACCACAAGATTTAAAGAAGATCAATTTACACCCTGATATTAAAAAGGAATTGGACTGGGCATTTAAAGCAATCACATTGACAAGACATAAATTAAACGGTAGAGTGCCGTTATTGGGGTTTGTAGGTGCTCCATGGACATTATTAGTTTACATGACTGAAGGTCAAGGTTCAAAAATGTTCAGATATGCAAAAGAATGGATTTATAACGATCAAGCAGATGAATTACTACAAGCATTATGTGACAATTGTATTGAATTTTTAGCTCAACAAGTAGTCGCAGGTGCCCAAATGTTGCAAGTTTTTGAAAGTTGGGCAGAAGTTTTGGGTCCAGATGAATTTAGAAAATTTTCTTTACCATATTTAAAGCAAATTGCTGAAAAATTACCAAAACGATTAAAGGAATTAAACTGTGATATTGTACCATTCACGATCTTTGCTAAAGGAGCTTGGTATGCTTTAGACGATTTATGCAATACTAATTATGATTGTGTTTCTCTTGATTGGTTGTATAAACCTGAAGATGCAGTCAAAATAAGAGGTGATAGAAGAATTACATTACAAGGAAATTTAGACCCCGGTGTTATGTATGGCTCTGATGAAATTATTGAAGAAAAAGTTAAATCAATGATTGATGGTTTTGGTAAGCAAAATTATATTATAAATTTTGGTCACGGGACTCACCCATTTATGAAACCAGAAAAAATTGATTTTTTTGTAAAAATGTGTCATAAACATGGTTAGTATATACGATTTAACACCTGAATATATCGACTCTCTTAAATTATTACATTTTGATTATGAAACAAGACAAGTCACAAAGGAAACTAAAGTACTTTCTGATTTTGAAAGGTATAATAAAAAGAGACAAGAAAAAAAATTGCCACCAGTTGATGAAGAAGAATTTGATAGAATTATAGAAGAAGAATCAATTGAAAGCTTATCAGGAGATGAGGAAGAGTACCTTAATACCAGATCACCATTTATTTTATTTGACCATGACGGAGAGACAATTGGTATTTACAAAGCTGTTTTCAAAGGTGAGCCAAATCTACACGATGTTTTAAATTATGGTAAATCAGCATTATTCATGGTTGGTGGTGGCCATTTTGCAGGTGCAATAGTATCCAATAATGAATTTATTAAAACTAAAACATTTCACAGGTATACAACCAGAAGAAAACAAGGTGGCTCACAATCAGCTTCAGATAATGCAAAAGGAAAAGCAAATTCTGCAGGGTCATCAATCAGAAGATATAACGAACAAGCACTTGCTCAAGAAATCAGAGAATTGATTGAAACATGGGAAATCAATGAATGTGATAATATATTTATTAGAGCAAATGTATCAAATCGAAAACTTTTACTTGATTCAATACCGAAAGATTCAAGAGTACGGAATTTTCCATTCACTACAAAAAGAGCAACTACATCGGAATTGAAAAGATCATGGGATGAATTAATGTCCGTACATAATGTTGAATTACCAAAAGTTGAACAAAAGAAGGAGGATCAAGTTAAACAACAAGAACAACCTAAAATTATTAAAATTAAAGAAAAACCAGATGAACTCATAGGATTACTTAAAAAGCAAAAGGCATCTAAAATAATACAATATGTGAAGGAAAAAAACATTGATGTAAATACTTACCAGGTTAACAACACTTTATTATTACATTTTGCAACTGTTAATAATCTCCATCATACAATACAAGTTTTAATCACAGACTTGCATGCTTCACCATTAGTGCACAATTATAAATATCCGGCAGAACTTGCAGATAAAGAAACAAGAAAAATATATCAACAACTTCGATATAAATTAGGTGAAGATTATTGTGATTGGGATAAAGCAAAGGTTCTACCTGCTAAATCGAAAGAAGAATTCGATAAGGAAGAGAAACAAAGACAAGAACAAGAAAGATTAGACAAACAACAAAGAATTAAAGAAGAATTGGCGAAAAAGACAGATGTGGAAATCAAACAATCTAAATTTCATTCACATAATAAATTAGGTCCCAGTGAATCATTAGATGGATTATCAGACCAGCAGAAAATGAGGTTGATGAGAGAACAACGAGCAAGAGCAGCAGAAGCTAGAATGAAAGCTAAATAGGTGAAATTTTTTGAACATGTTTTAAATCAATTGTATCAAAATTAATTTTGAACTCTGATCTAATACCTAGTCCTACAAACCATTTATAAATCAGTTTTATACAGATCTAGAAAATGTTTTAATATCTAAAAAAATAGATTCGCTTCTTTAGAGTAAATACAATTTTTAAAACAAATAATATATTACTTGTTTATGAAATTTTCGACATTATAAACGATATAGGCACTTTTTTAACAACTTTTTCTAAAACTAAATCATCATGAAAATTTTCAGGTTTAAAATGTTGATAGTCATTTAAAGCAAGTTTAACAGCAGATTGTTTGACTTGAACATTTTTTAAATCAGCTGCAGATATCCAATTCATAGGTTCTTCATTTTCCATTTCCTCTTCAATTTCAACTTTTCTACCATCTCCAGGACAATTACATATTAAATCATGAGTATTTGAATTTGTAAATTGATCAACTTGAAATAAATTTTTCAAATCTTCATAATCAAAATCATTAACTGAATCTTTATCATTTCCTAAAAATCTTGAAGATAATTTTAATTTAAGCAATTGACGTTGGAAAATCTTTTCATCAATACAACCAGTTGTAAAAATTCTATAAATAAAACATGGTTTTTCTTGACCATCTCTATGAATTCTGGATAAACTTTGTTGATCAACAGATGGATTCCAATCATTATCGAATAATATTAATCTCGAAGCACCAACCAAATTTAAACCCATACCACCAGATTTCGATGAAAGGAGAAATATATTGATATCCAATTTGTTAAACTGTTGAACTAATTTGTTACGTAGGTTATTTGGAGTAGATCCATCTAATCGAAGAAATGTAAAGTTTAATTTTTTAATGATATTTTCAAGCATCGTTAATGTTGTTGTGTAATTGGATATTAAAACAATCTTTTCCTTTTGTGAGATGCACTCTATTAATAAGGGGATTAATATGTTGATTTTCCCCGAAGTAATTGCAAGATTTTCATCGTATAATGATGGTGAGTTGCAAATTTTCTTGAATGTGTTGATTAACTGAAATGAATGTTCGAAATTGGTCGAATTAAACAACTCAACTTGTTTTGGTGTAGGTGGAACAAACAATAATATATCAGTTTTTTTGGTCAAATGATTTAATATCTCTTGTGTTCTGCGGAGAATAAATTTTGAAGTTAAATCAACCAAATCCTTTGATGCAGTTTCACCAACGGTTCTATTTAAACAATGTAAATCTCTGGATCTATTTATCGGATTGACAAATTTTTTTTGGAAGGTTTTAAGATCTGGCAATACACCAGGATTCAAAAAATTCACTAATGCATAAAATTCCATCAATTCATTTTGTATTGGAGTTCCAGTTAAAACAATCCTTTTGGGGATTTGCAAAGTTGTTAAATTTTGCAACACTTTAGATGATGAATTTTTTAATCTATGACCTTCATCACACACTAGCAAACTGAACTTCACAGTTGATAATTCTTGATAATTTGTAGTTAATTTTTCATAGTTTATAATCAAAACTTGATATACGTTTAGCTTCCCAAAATTGATGATATCTTGTTTTTCATTATTTGAAATTGCTATTTTATTACCCAACCATTTTTTAAATTCATTTTTCCAATTATTGATCAAGGTAACTGGACATACAATGAGGAATTTTTTAAACTTTGCTTGTTTATATAAAGTCCAAATTGTAGTTATAGTTGTCAACGTTTTACCCAACCCCATTTCATCAGCCAATAAACAACCACTATAATTTTGTAAACCTTGATAAAGAAATCTAACACCTTCGACTTGATGTGGTCTTAATTTGACTGCCAACACAGGATCAATACTTATGGAATCTGATAATTTAATTGCATTTGGTGAATCGTATAATATTGGTTGTACAGGTGACTCATATTGTATCGATGCTTTTATTGGTTGTATAGGTTTGGGCTTTTGTTTTGGTTTCTTTTCAAGTGGCTGCTCACATACTTGGTCTATTTCAAATTCAAAATTACCCATCGATACAACATCTTCAAAACTTGGTAACTTACTGAAAGCTTTCCTTGTGAGAACTTTCCCATCTGAATTTTTTAAACAAATTTCATTTTTAACCACGTTGATTAATCCATCGCCATCCCATGTTTTATTCTTTTTAAACGTCTTCTTTCTCCAAACAACATTTGATGTTATATCAGGACCAGTATCTATTTCATCCTTTTTGTGAAGTTCAATAATAGTTCGCTTTATACGAGGAGGCTTAAAAGGTTGATGAAGTTTGTCAGTCATAACCGCGTAAAATAATATATTTATTTCTATTTACCACCAAATATATAGTAATTAATTTTTGATAACGTTTCTGTTATACCTGTAGGCAAATAAGCATAAAAACCATATATGATGAACGACACGAACATCAATAAAAATGAGTGTAATACGAAGCATTCAGCCTTTGTCAACATGATGAATGGAAAATGGTTCCAATACATCGAATATAACCATCTAATCGTGTTGTTGTCTTTGAGCATACTTTG
The DNA here is from genome assembly GCA_030565325.1 of Insectozyma coleopterorum. Taxonomy (NCBI): domain Eukaryota; kingdom Fungi; phylum Ascomycota; class Pichiomycetes; order Serinales; family Debaryomycetaceae; genus Insectozyma; species Insectozyma coleopterorum. Next base: position 47,847 of record JAJMBM010000030.1, read on the forward strand.
TTTCATCTTGTGTTCTTCTCCTAGCATAACCAATGGTTAATTTTTTTGTTAATTTGTGAGAAATTTTTATGCAGCTAACACAGGTTAAAAAGAGCTTGATCGAGACAAAACAACCAAACGAGTCACAAATAAGATTTTATTATCAACAGTTGGTGTCGAATATCAAAACAGAGGATGTTTTATATAACGATACTTTAGCAATATGCTTGCGAAGATTGAGATTATTTCAAGATGAGTTACAAGAGATTGATTTAATTTTTGATTCAGTATTAAAATATCTAAATACAAACTATAATCCTTTGCTTAATTCATTACAATCATTGATTACTAAATTGTCACTTTTCAACCATGAAGTACAGAGATGGATCGATTTGGTAATGGTTCAACCAAAGACAAAGAATTATTTCGTATTATTAAATGAATTGTTAAAGAAAGGTAATTTAGATAATTATCCAAATTACGCTGATGAATGTTTTGAGATATTTGATGAATCAATGGCAAATGCAATGTCGAAAACATTGGTCAAATATTTTAAAGATGATTGGAGAGATTTTGTAAATAGAGGATTGAGAGATGAGAAGAAATTTTTAATTATAACTCATTTATTACCAGGATTGATTAAAAAGGATGCAAATGTTTTCAACATCGTTGTCGAGGATAATAAAGATCCATTAATTTTGGTCAGTTTATTGAATTTGGGACCTAAAAAAAAGAAGATAAATATAGATTTAATACCTTGTTTGGTTCATTCAAATGCTCAAGTTAGACTAGATGCATTGAAATACGCGTTAAATAATAAATTGTATCATTTAATAAAGGAGAATTATGTGATGGAAATTAACCTAAATGAAGGTGATGATAAGTTTATCAGTTTAATGAATCGAAAATTTGATTTGGAATTTGCAACTTGGTTGAAAAATGTTTTATATGACCATTTACAAGAGGAGAACAACTTTCAACAGAAAATTTCTTCAATATTGATCTTGAATCATCTTGAAAACGACGAAAGAGTCGTTCCATTATTGGTTAATAATTTATTTTCCAATTATAAAGCTATTAGAGATGCAAGTTTGAGTTTGTTGAAGAAATTGGATTTTAAATGTGACGAGAAATTACTCGTAGAAAAATGTTATTTGATATTACCTAGACTTGAAGGTAGAGAAAGTGAAGGGGCAGTTGCAGGAATTAATTATTTAGCAAGTAAAGGTAGAATGATAGACATTGAACGATTGAGAAATGGTTTAAAAGAGGAAAGAATCCATGGATATCTCCAGGCGTTAGCACAAGTTGTTGAATTTACCAATCCACAAGTTTTAGCACAAGCTTTGGAAATTTCCGTTAAATACACCGATTTGTTATCATTAAATCAAATAGCATATAAAAATGAAGATGAATTCAAACGTTATAAATGGGAGATTAATTATGCGTGGAAAGTCTTACAAAGTGCAAATGAATTAATGTTGACAATAGCAGAAACATATAATATAGGCACTGAACAAGTATTTACCCAATTACAAAATCAGTTAAGAACTCTTAAATTCAGAGGAGCAATCTCGTCGACATATCCTTTGTATGAAAGAGCATGTATGTTATATAAAGGTGATATCGATAAAGAATTGGAATATATTCAAGAAAATGGACGGTTGATTACAAGAAGATCTGGTGGGATTATATATATAATACCTGGAATCTTGCAAGTTGAAGATAAAGTTGATTACACTATAGAGAAACTTTTCCAAATTGCACAACAACCTTTGAAAGATGATTTTGTTACTGAAGATTTACCACAGATTCATGCCTTTAACATTTTAAAACAAATATTTACCGAAAAGAATTTAACGATTGAATGTTGTGAATATTTAGAAAGAGGATTAATTCTATCATTGAATTATTTCGAATCACCTGTTTGGTCAATTAGAAATTGTGCAATGATGTTATTTGGTTCGTTGAAAAAGAAAATTTTTTATAATAAACTTACAAGCAAACAATTTTTCACAAGGTTTAAAAGCCTCCAATCCTTTTTCATTGATAAATTAACTAATAAACAAGCTGTCATTCCTATATTGGTGATTTTAGAAAGTCTCGAGTATAATGAATGTTTAGATGATCTAGCAACTGTTTTGAAACAATTGTTAGGAAATGGTATTTGGAAGATTAGGGAATTATCAGGTAAAATTGTTTCTAAAATGATCAATTGTGAAGAGTTATTAGGGGATTTCGATAATAATACCTTACATGGGGTTTTGTTTGCATTGTTAGCTAGCAAAAATGTTTCAAAAACAACAATTTTGAAAAATTCACATCTATTGTATAAATCATATTTCATTGCTGATGTATATGTAAAAATATTGACAAAATTTAAAATTAAACTCGACGTGTGGGATTATTTTTATGAATTACTTGAAAATTATTCAATTTACAATGGGAAGAAATTGCTTGTCGAGTCATTATTAAATTACCTCATAGATTATCAAATCTTAACCCCTGTTTTAGATTCAAAATATGAAAATTTATATCCTATTGTCATCAATTATATTGAGAAGAATAATATCCAATTTGATTTAAGTCCATACCTTTCATATCCAAATGCAATTAAAGTTTATTCTAAAATGAAGGAGGTAAAGAAACTTGACATTTCAAATATTGAATATAGGGCCCATTTCGAATCAGTTATAACGGATGTTTTAAAAGCAACAGATCCCGAACAAAGTTTGGAAGTTAGAAACCAAGGATTTACTGCATTATATATATATTTAGAAAATTCAAAAGGCTATGAATACAATTACGCAATCATGTTATTATTCGAAAGAGGTTTATTTGACGATGATGATGACATAAGAGCAGAAGCTACCAAGAAGTTATGTAATATATTCAATCTTGGTGATGTTAGTACCACATATCTATCATTTATTTTTCCAACATTAGACAAGTTTGAGGAATCAATTGTGAATGATGTCTTGATGAGAAACACTTTAGATTATGAACAATTGAATCGAAACCTAAAAGAAGTCCAACAACCAAGTTTATACTCATTTGAAAGAAACAATTTTTACAAAAATGAAATCCAATATACTAATATATTAAAGAAATTTAATACAACTAGTCAACAATTTAAAGAAAAAGTCGAAAAGGACCTTGAATATATTTCCAAGTGTCCAAATTTGAATCATTTACCATTACAATATATTATGCACGATTTTGTGAAAAAAACTCAAATCAACGCTACCATCGCAGGTATAAATTGAGTCGCGATGAATCAAAAAAATTTTTTTTTTTTTGTTTTCTTTTCCATCTACAAACAAGTTTGAAAATTGAAAAGTATGTTTTGACTTATTATAATGATGAATGATATAATAACAACGAATTTCTTCAGCTGAAATCGATGTGGAAAATAAAAATCCAGAGCTTTTTAACACTGACTATAATAATTTGAACCATTACTAACGAAACAGGAACTATTTAGAATAATCAGTAAATAGATTAATAAATACAATTGAATAAACTATACCCTTTACTTCTTAAATTTGATTGAAATTTTCAAAAAGAAAAAAAAAAAAAGCCAAACAAACAAAATAATATCAAAAAAAGACAAATATGCATTACGAAATATCAATAGCTTTGTTAACATCAATTGTTATCATTCCCATACTTCTCGCACTCATGAGACTAGTATATATCTTAAATGAATCAAGTAAGTCGAATGAACTGTTTGTGTCTGGTTCTGGTTCAATTTCTGTATTCCTTGGATCGGGAGGTCATACTGGAGAAATGTTACGATTGCTCTCAAAACTCAATCTCCCAATAACTAGTTGGATATATTCATCAGGAGATCAATCATCAATAAGAAAAGCAAAACAATTAGACCCCAATGCAAAAGTAATTTGTATTCCTAGAGCAAGAAATGTTGGACAGTCTTATTTCACGAGTATATTCACCACCCTTCATTCATTTTATGTGTCAGCAATATTACTACTATTCAATTGTCCTTCGGTATTATTATTAAATGGTCCAGGTACTTCTGTTCCAATCGCATATATTATATTCCTTTATAAATTTTTTGGAATTTGTCAAACTCGAATAATTTACATTGAAAGTTTAGCAAGAGTTAATAAATTGAGCTTGAGTGGGTTATTATTACTACCTATAACAAATAGATTCATTGTTCAATGGGATAAACTTTATCGTCAATATAATAAAGTGGAGTATTACGGAATTTTGATCTAGTCATCAAAATAACAAGTGAAATTTTAACATAAAACAAACATACAAAAACCAAGGGAAAAAAAATCAGTAAGTCGCGCCATCTATATGTGAGACTACACCTATATGTGAGACTAATGTATATCGACAAAATTTTACAAAAATAGCACAATTATACACAATTTTTCTCTCGTTTATTAAATCAAGTATAAAGTAGAAACCTACAATTAACCCATTCAACCAGAAACATGGGGATTTAAAGTAGTATTATGGTTCAAAATGAATGGATCACGCTCTTTTTAAAGGTGAACTGGGAATATCATCTATATCAACAGCTGATCTTGCAATTGAAATCAGGTCTTCTGGTAGACGTAATTTTCGACCCTTTCTTTTCTTTGAAAGCTTTCGCACTTGATTTTCCAAAATTTTATTGCGTCTTTTTAAGTTGTAAATTTCTACATTTGATTGACGATTTTTTGCTCGAACTTTTCTTTCTAAATCATCCACCAAAATTTTCCAACCATCATTTGAATCTTTCAAAACGTTAACCAGAGCCTTCGTTGGGCTTAACATTGCATTGAGATCGATTTCGGGCTCTTTGGATGGTTTTAATATCATTGGATTTGACAAAGCAGTCTGAATATTGAACGGATGGATACCAGCAGCTTCCCAGCCCGATTTGATCAAATCTTTGGTGAGTGTCTGCTCTCTGTCAATTGAATAAAGACTCAGAAACCTGTTTTTGCTAACATTTTCATCAAGCAGCGCCAAATCTTCGTCCCTCAATTCATTTAGAGTTACCAGATTAACTCGTTTAGCATCTACTTTTACAGTTCTATTAGATCTAATATCCGGATTTCTAGCAAGAAACCTGTCAAACCAATTTTTTCCCAATTTTCTTTTTGCACCCAAATGACTAAATAACCCATTGGCTAATTCCATCACTTTTGCTTTAGGCATAGGTTCAAAATTCTCAACAGCATGGATTATCATATTTTTCAAGTTCTCCTCTACTTGAGGATGTAAGTTTTGTCTTGCTCTGCTAGCAATTTTGCTATTATTTGAGCCATTTCTTCTTCGGTACAAAGTAGCCTTGGAAATGCCGTGTTTTTTAGCAATTTCAGCACTTGTAAGGGTTCGTTTAGGTAATTTCAGTTGATATTCCAACTCCCTCAAAGCTTTAGAAGCGGGACTACTGTTTACAGAGCTTGGAGAAAGCATAAGTGTAAAGAAAAAGACGCGTTTTTAAAATTTTTTTGTCGGTATACACAATAGTCTCACATATAGGTGGTGCGACTTATATAGTTGAACGTAATATAAACTTTGGTTAATATCTTGTCATTTTATGGGAAAGAACAAGGAGCAAAATGTCAAGGTTATATGATTCAAATTTTACGATTACCTTTTTATATTTAATTATCTTACTGGTTTATTGAAATTTAATGAGCATCGTCTATCACATTTACCCTCTTGAAACGTTATTTAATTTCAATTACATTTGAACTTTATGTGATTAAACGAATGTTGATTTTTATGTTCTATTACAAGATATCATTAACCAATCCTAAAATTCAATCATATATTTTTTTGCTATCAAACTCTACCCCAACCATGTCGAATCTTATCGTTAAATCTTTGATATAGGGTTTAATTTTTGTTTAATAATTTTCTTACGCGATCAACTTTTATGTCATTTTCATTTGATGGTAGAATCAAAGAATTTCCATTTTTGGTTGATTGTTTCAATAAAGAAGCAGAAGGATATTTTCTAACTCATTCCCATAGTGATCATTTAAAAGGATTATTGAATAAAAATTTCACTAGTTATGTTTATTGTACCAAAACGACGCGTGATATTCTACAATGTGATTTAAAGTATCAAGAAGTTGCAAAATATTTAATTGTGAAAAATTATAACGAACCTTTTCACATTGATACATTCACAGACGGGCGGATAACTGTCACATTGATTAATTCGTATCACTGTCCAGGAAGTGCCATGTTTTTAATGGAATCTGAACGTAAATCAATTTTGATCACCGGTGACATTAGAGCTGAAAGTTGGTGGATAAATCAATTAGAAAAGAATAAATACTTATTTCCTTACATAACTGGATTAAAGAGATTGGATAATATATACCTCGATACAACTTTTACATATCGTGGTGAACCATACATAGATATAATTTCAAATACAGATGGAATACTCGCATTGATTGAATTTCTCAAGTTATACCCAAAGGAAATAGAGTTTTTATTTATCGATAGTGTATCTGGCTCTGAAGAAGTTTGGTTCACATGTATTGAATATTTCAATGGCACGTTAATATTGGATGAGAAGATACGAAAACGTTTAGATGCTATAAAAAATTGTGAAGATATTTATTCACCAGGCAATTCAGATAATTCAGGTCCAAAATTCTATGTTGGGAAACATGAAGGAAAATTTGTCACTATTAAACATTGTATTGATTTCAATATAATAGATTATACCGCAAATTGTTTACCCAAGAAAACAACCAAGTATGATATAATTGAAACAGCAGATACATATAAAATTGTCAACCATAATAATAGAACATGGATACTTCCAAATGAAGGTGACGAATTACTTCCAACTAATATATTTCTCATGTTTTCAAGACATTCTTCTTATCAGGAATCAAAACAATTTATTAACCTATTCAATCCCACAACAGTTTATCCCTGTACTGAAAGCCGAAAGTCGTGGCTAAACGGTTTCTCCATTGAAAGAGCCTTTGGTGGATCAAATCACAAATATGATCAGGAAATGTTTAATCTTTATGGCAAAGCATTAGTTTCTCGACCAATTCAATGTATTAACCGATGGTCATTCTCGCAATGTTTACAAGAGGTGGAATTTCTTCAAAACCCTTTCAAAGGTACACTACAAGTGACAGATGATAAAAAATGGAAAAGAGAATTCAAATTACAATCAGTGATTACTGGTAGAGGGGAATTAAAATATAACGAAATTATAAATTTTCATCAAAATCTAAAAAATTTTTGCTATTCAACGGATGAAACAACTCAGGAATACGAATCGGAATATGAAGCTGAAGGTGAACCTTTACCCTCAATAATTCAATCAAGTTTCACCGAACAATCATTTAATGAAATTTATCAATCACAAATTAGTAGCACTAGAATCCAATCCATTTGTTCCAATTTAAACCAAGACCCACGTAATTGGTTTCTGTATAAATTCAATACACATTAATTTTCTTTCCATCTATGACCACATTTCACACATTTATAAAAAGTTGTCATTGGTTCATCAGCAGATCTGATTTGCAATTGGAAGAAATACGCTTTATCTCCACCACATGAATCTAATGGACATTGTGCAGCTGTTTGATCGACATTATCCCAAGTACCTTCACCACCTAAAACATCATCAACTTCTTTCCTTGATAATTTCTTCCTATCAAACATTTGCAATCCCAGAATTTTAAACTCATAAGGACATGTAGTACAACAAAAGCTATTTGTCCCATCTTCTTCACTAGGTGAGATCAATAACATGTTTGAACAATTTGGACAAAAGGTTAACATTGCATCGTAGAAAATTTAATAGACCAATTTTTTTTTTTTTTTTTTTTTTCTTCTTCTTCTTTTCGCACCATGAATAGTCGATTATTTTCACCTACTAAAGTGAAACCAAATGGTCGAGCTGGATTAAGATCTCCTGAAAAGAGGAAAAAGAGAATATTTGAAAGAATTGAAGATGAAGAATATGACGTGGGGACCGAAGTAGATATGACAAAAGTTATCGAAGATTCGTCTGATGATGCAAGTGTGCTGGAATCAGATATACAAATACAACCTAGAAGATCACCAACGAAAAGAAATAGAGATAAAAATAGCAATAGAGATAAAAATATCAATAAAAATATCAATATCAATATCAATAGAGATAAAAATGGAAAGAAAAAAACAAATAGAGATAAATCTAGTAATAGAGATAGAGCTGGTAGACCAACCAAATCTGAAATGGTTTTGGGACAAGTTAAATCTATTTTTCAATTGGACGATGAAATGTTTAAAGCTGAACCAACACCCAAAACACCAACTAAATCGAAACCAAAAAAAGCATTTATCAATTCATTACTCGATCAAACCAATTTAAACGCAATACCCATAATTAGCGGGATAAAACAAACACCTATACCTGCACCACTAGAAGTCGAAGAATTTAAACCATTGCCAGTACCCAAAGAATTGGATCAAGAATTTATAGATAAATATTTTGATGGAATAGACCCAAATGTTTCAAAGCAAGGCAGGTTCTTAGAAGATCGAGTTTTTTTCCTCGAAGGACCAGAAGGTTATTTCGAACAACACACTACAAGAGCAAAATCAAGTTCAAATTCTTTAACTTCCTTAGCACCAAATTTGGAATATCCTGAATTTAATAAATATATCAAACTCAATAATGAATTATTTGCAAAACAAAAGGTTCAACTAAACAAATTACATAAGTATCTTTACCATCAATGGTGTTTTGAATTAAGTCAAGGTTTTAATTTAAATTTTTATGGAGTTGGTTCAAAATTAGACATACTAAATGATTTTGTTGAAAACTATTTTCCATGGGAAATTCCAATATTAGTTATTAATGGGTTTAACCCACAATTAAATTTTAAAAAAGTAGTTTTAGATATTGCATCGGTATTAGTTTCAGGTAAACTACCAAAACACATTTCTGAATTAGTACCGCTTATAATAAAGGAAATCAGTGAAGAAAGAAGTAATAATATCATCCATCCAAAATTACTCCTCCTCATTCATAACATAGATGGTGAGTCATTCAGAGATGAAAAAACCCAAAATTTGTTCAGTCAACTTGTGTCAATACCTGAAATTTGGTGTTTAACATCAACAGATCATATAAATGCACCATTAGTTTGGGATTCATCGAAGCTTAAAAATCTAAATTTCATCTGGCATGATTTAACAACTTTTGAAAATTATATCCATGAATTATCATTCAAAGATGTCCTAAATCTCGGTAAGTCAAAGAAATTCATTGGTAATTTGGGTGCAAAATACGTTCTTGGATCATTGACTGAAAATCATCGAAATTTATATAAACTTTTACTCCAAGAACAAATGGAAATAATCACCCTTCAAACAACCGAAAAAACACGAAATTCATACAAGGGGTCCGTCAAATCGGCTGTCGAATTTAAAAAATTATACGATTCATGTTTAGACCAATTTACTGTATCCAACGAGCATACTTTTAGAACATTGATTAAAGAGTATATAGAACATAAAATGTGTACCTTGGTGAAAGATGCTCATGGTATTGAATTATTATTTATTCCATTCACGTTTGATGAAATGCAAAAAATATATAGTCAAGAATTTGAATAAAAAATAAAAATCCCCCCTCTATACACACTATACATTAACCAATGGCCAAAAAAATGAACTGGGACCACCTAATAAATGTGTCAGTTTAGCATCACTGTCACCCGAAAGGTCCCAACTTCACGTCGACGATGGGAGATATTAGAATATCCATATATCAGATTAGTTAGTATAATTTAATATGCAATATTGATTGTACACCTATGAATAAAAGTTAATTAATGAAAGAAAAAATATGAAATGTGAAGAAAAGAAAAAAATATATATATGAAGAAAGTTGATCAAGTTGATCACCTTTTATATACTTTTTCCAAAAGAGGGTGTAATTGAAATTGTTCTCAGTAATAAATTTGATTTTAATAGAATTTGATTTTGATTTAGATAAGAATGCAAATAAACTATTAGACGCTTTGCCTCAAGTATGTGGCATATTTCTTAAATTGAGTTTCGTGCCATTATACATATACCAAACACATACGATACACATACCAAATACTCAAAATTGCATTAACTAGTAAGATTGTTATCAGAAATATTATTTTTTATGATCTGATTAGCATAAAATATTTTCTGGAAATTGTGGTGATAAGTAATAACCTCATGACACCATTTCAATCAAGAAAGATAAGGGTTTAATTATATTTCTTTTCAGAAATTTTAATCCTTTCATGTTTTCATGTTCAATTCAAATAACACAAGGTAAATTTTTTACGGGTTCAGGACTCAATACTTTGTTATTTAATGTTTTTTTCTATAATCCAAAATACTGTCTGCGATTTTGGTTTCATAAATAATTAACAAAATCTCCTAAGTTGGATACGACAATGATTCATTAGCCATCACAGTTAGATAATAAGTTTATCAACACCTATCACTAGCAAACAAATTAACATAACTGAATTTAATTGAAACGTTTAATGCACCACAAAATAAAACTGTCAAATGTTTTTAATTGAATCCATTTATTGTCATCTATATTTCATTATTTCCTCTCCATTCATTATCAATTAATGTATTATAAAGTATTATTAAGGAAAAGTTTACAAGGAAAATATCCCCAAAATTTTATATTCAACAGATATAACCTCCCACCTGTTTTCTCCGTTAGGAATCCTCTGTGAAAATATTTTCCGCAAATAAAACACATGCTTCATTAAATTAAAAGCTACAAGAGCAAAAATGATACCAAGCAGATGTACTACAAGTAGAAAATGTAAGTAGAAGTTTCATTAACCTTGATATTGTTGATAGTAATGCAAAAACAACAACATAAGAGTAGTGTATGCAGTACAGGATTATGGCTGCAAATTATATGGCAGCGCGAAAAATACTTGTGAATAATTCTAAGTAATGAATAAGTTTTGGAAAAGATATTCAAGCATAGTCTAGAAGCCGAAAAAGATATTCCAGGTCAGTCTACAAATTGAAAAGTAAAATTATAAAGGTACTTTTGGAAAAGTAACTGGTAAAAATATTCTAGAATACTCTAGAATTGTAAAAGATAATTTAGGATCAACCTAGAGTAAGAATTGGAAAAGAAAGTAAACATCTAGAATATTCTAAATGACTTTGAAAAAAATATAAATACGAGTGGAATTGTCTACATATGGATAACTTTTATATTAGAGAAAAATATCAAGTTAATAGAAGTTTAGGTTATAATATAAATTTATTATTCCTATGTGTATTATTTAGATGCTATTATATTAGAACTAATAAATTTCCAGTATGAGAAAACAATCCATATATAAAGACCACCCCAAAAATTAATGGAGGATTGACTAACGGAGTAAACAAGCAGAGCTCATTGCCTTCAAATAATGAGAGTATAAAAATCTGGAAAAAATACATTTCAATAGCTGTTACAGTATTTGTAATTATATATGTTCAAAACAAAATTTTCGCTAAGAAGATATTGATATCATTAAACAGAAATTAAACATCATAGAACAAATGATCCTAACTATAACAAAGAAATAATAAATTTCAAGCATGTATAGATATAACTGTATTCAAATGGTTACCGAAGAATATTCAAACAATTGAAATAAGATTTGAAGATTATTACGTCTAACATTTTCCATATACTTAAATTAGTATGAAACAAAATTATCAATTGATATTCTTTAACAAACTGTAATATACAAAATGGCTACCTGCATATTACACAAACTAGGAGTTAGTTGTTGAATCTACTATTTTCAGATAAAATCAAACTAGTTTTTTGGATCAATTTTTAATGCAAAACGATACCTTCCTTGT